>JASZXS010000130.1:0-37686 GCA_035521475.1 Tremellales sp. Uapishka_1 | reverse complement strand
ACTCTCCGCCCCCTTCCACCCCGTCCTCGTACGCCTACTCCTTCTCTTCGAGGGGGCAGCGCTCGTCCTCCATCTCGTCCACCTCTTCCACCTCGGACTCGGCGTCGAACGGCAACTGCCCGCAAACACCCGTGACCCCCATGTCGGGCCGCTTCACCCTCGCGAACAAGACCAAATCGTTCACCCGTCGCATATCCACCACAATCGGCATCTCCCTCTCGAGCAACAGCAGTAGCATTAACCACACCAGCGCAAAGGGAGAATCGATCCACCACGAGGCCGTAGGGGACTCGTACTTTACGATCCCGCCACCCCGCAACTATTACGATAACGAAGGCGACGGTCTCGGCATCGGTATCAACGAGGTCACCGAGGCGACGACGCCGACATATGACCATACCACGCCAGGACGTCCACGCGCCAAGTCTACCGTGCTCGAAACAGCCATCGGCGGCGAGAGGAGGGCGAAGCGCAAACCGGTGCCGAGGTTGCGCGGGTTAGTCGCCGGGATGGAGGGGCTGGACATGGACCAGACCCATGCCTTGTAAGCTTGTACTGCCAGAAAAGGACAATGTGGACATTGTGAAATAGAGTGTGAGGGGTAGTGTAGTGACGTGATTGTGTCTGGTGCGCGAGCGGGGGTGACGATCATAATTTACATCTTCCGTGGTCCTGTTTATTTGTCGTAGTCTTGATGTTGACTCTGCATGTATCTCTTGATGTCACTGCCTGCAATGTGGTCCACAACATGTATTCATCACGATGCAATGCATGTAGACACATGAGGTAACGGATTACAATAGTTTTTCGATGCTAGGATTAAAACGAATAGGTTCGACCGTCTTTCCTTCACTTTGTGCTTCTCCCGAAGGGCGATCATCCCGCTCACGACAAGACCGCGATCAAGTGACTCGCCAATACATCTACCTCTTCCGCTGCAGCTGATTGGCCGGTACATCAGTCTTCTGTTCGTGCCTACGAAGACGACAGGAAAACACACCTTTCAAAACGATCTGGATAAACCTCCTCGCAACGGCCGGGTTCTCTTCCTCCAACTTGCCCAAGCTCTCCCTGTCCAGTTTCCACAGCACGCAATCTCGTTCCGCCACCACCGTCGCGTTTCGTTTCGTGTCGCTGAGCATGCTCAGATCCCCGGCGACCGTGCCAGAGACCATGGTCTCCTGCACCGATTCAATGTGGTCGTCGTACGCATACGTCGCCCGCAGACACCCGACCTCGATGAGGTACAGGCCGTCGGCATTCTCCTTTTGTCGCCAAAGGGTCTGGCCGGACATGATGGTGTGTTTCAAGAAGTAGGGCATGAGGGTGAAGAAGAAGTCTTGCGACTCGGACGTGTACGCCTGGAAGGTCTGGAGGAGGATCGGGAGGGGCTGGACAAAGCCTGGTAGCGAGGACGTTGGTTCGGTGGGCGAGTGCATGGGATCTGTGGACACTCGAGTCAGTGCTCCATCCTGCATGTTGGAGAGGGATATAGCATACTATAAGGCAAAGTGTCGTCGCCCGCTTTGGCCAGATGCGATCTCCTCGGACTATTCTGAAACGACTCGGCCAACGAGAACGGTGGTTTCGAGATCTTTGGAAAGTCAATCTGTTTCGGTCCGCTGTCGGTTTCTCTCTTTTGATTCTCGTAGAACGCAGTCCTGGTACGGCTCAGCTGCATCCACTAGCTTATCACTGCACACTCACAGATACGCGTTTTCCGTCCATTCCAGCGCGTCGTTCAGCGCAGCAAATACCTCGACTCGAGTACCTTCCCTATCCGCCCAGAGATCCACGCCTCGCAGAGCTGTGCCCACCAGACCTTGCTCCGCCGCACCGCAGAGGATCAACAGGACATCCTTGGCTGCCAACAGTCGCTGAATCCGCACGAAGGCTTCCGCCGACGAGAAATCCAATCCGTGGACGAGGGCGAAGTCGATAATCAAGAATCGGATGGGATTATGGTCCCATTTAGCCCGATCGAGAAGTTTTCGAATCTCTTCCTCGACGGCGGAAATGGTGCCGAAGAAGACTGAACAGAGGTATCGAAATCAGACTGGATTGGATAGAGGACTCAGAGAGGACGTACGGAATCCCTGCAGCTTCATGACATAAGTCTGAGACCCAACCTGCTGGATGAATGCTCTTTGACTCCTCGGTCGCCTGACCGTAGACTTGGCAGTCGCACCACTGAAGACGGTCCTAATAGCTCTTCTTCTCGAAGACTGGACAACGAAGAAGACACAAGCAAGGATGATGCCCAACAGCAGGCCAATCACAAAATCGAATCTAGGAGGAGGTATTCAATCAGCCTTGGCCACGAAAGTAACGAAGAATAAGAGGGCTCACAGGGTCATTCCGATCGTGATGACCCAGATAGTGATGTACTCCATTCTGTTGACCCTATTTCGGGTGTCCCAGACGGCTTCTATCGTCAAGTCGAGCCCCAGGACAAAGATCAAAGCTCCGACCACCATCACAGCTGCGATAGAGAAGTCAGCTGAGGTAAAGTATTCCTCGTGCGGCTAGCTCACGTAGATACCCAATTACGGTCGGCCCAACAAACATGATCAAAGCCGTTGCAGCCGCCAACATCAATCCCGCAAGTCGAGTTCCACCCCCGACCCGATAGACTGCATAGATTCGTCAGATGAAGACGTCGCGCCGAGCTGTCCGAGAAGCAACTCACAGAGTACAGTGTTGACATAGCATAGGTAATTCGGTACGGTTCCAGTAAATCCAGCGGCGAGGTTCGAAATACCATGGGCGACGAGCTCTCTGTCTAGCTTGACGTTGTCTTCGCTCAACGAGACTCCGAGGGCAGGGACCTAGGGGCAGACGTGTCAGCCGAGTCCCGGTAGTAGCAGTTCGACTGACATTCAGGGGGACATGCAGGATGCCGAAAAACACCAAGGCCAGCTGAGTCGGCATCGCAGACCAGAAGGCAAGCCAGTTCGTCCGCTTGAAATTCTGCACCTTCTGTCAGCGCAATCTACACTTTCCCTGAGGATTCTCCGAACGCACATAGAGCGTGTAGAATTTCCACCACGGCTGTGTGGCCCGTCCCACATCAAATACCCAGCCCGAATCTCTTAGCAGCTGGAAGTCCCAGCCACCGATAGCGACAATGATGTAGAAGATGACGGGAATGATAAAGAAGTAGGCCGGGAAGAACAGTTGGTGGTGATAGAAATGGGTAATAACTCGGAGAAGGATAGCGAGGAAGAGCGGGATTGTCCATAATGCGATGGCATGAGGCGACTCGAAGAAGAATTTCAGGGTGCCGAGATTGTATTCGAATCCCTCCTCCTTGAGGCCCCGAGAGACCTCAAGACCGGTCTCGATGAGGAAGACGCCTACTCCACCAATACAGCTGGGGAAGGTCAGCGGGCCGATAAATAGGGTGACAAGTGTTGGCGCACCCAACCAGGATGTGTCGAGGGAAATAACCGATCAAAGCACCGAGTTTGAACGTCCCAAGCGCCATGAATACGAGTCCTAGTTTAGAACTGTCAGTCATGGCATGCACCGAGGAACTCAGGTGGTTTTAAAAGCACTAACCAGTCAAGATTGAACTGAAAGCAAACGCGGCCATTGTGGTAGAAACGATAGCTACCGGCTGCAACGATGATTAGCATCACTCCATTTCTAGATCATCACCATCGGTACCTACATCGTCTCCACATTCATTCTGTATGATGTTGACCAAGATGTGGAAGAACGGGACAGCCTCAATCATCATTGAACCATTGCCGCCCCCAAAGATACTTCCTCCCAAGGAAAAGGTGAGTTGCGAGATAATGCAACTGACAACAGAGTCAGCAATGGCCAGTAACGAAAGGGGCAGCACGCTCACGAGGTGAAGAACATGGATACACCGATAGACCCGTAATCCGGAAAGTAAATATTCGCCGGAAACCTTGCCGAAAAGGTGAAAAATGAGCACAACGAAAAGAGGGACCGAATCTTACATACAGAATCATACCGTAACTGACGCCATCGAGGACGTTTAACAACAAGCCAAGGATGACCGCAGGAAGGGCCTTGACGGGCTCCTGAACGCATTCGCGGACGATATCCTGCGGTGTAATCTTTGCGATCCTTGCCTGAGCCCAT
This sequence comes from Tremellales sp. Uapishka_1, assembly GCA_035521475.1. NCBI lineage: Eukaryota > Fungi > Basidiomycota > Tremellomycetes > Tremellales > Tremellales sp. Uapishka_1. The sequence goes on along the minus strand of JASZXS010000130.1, from coordinate 33,570 downwards.
TTGACATCCGCCTTGACTTTTCCTCCGAATCCGGGTTTGTGTCCACCGGATCCCAAGAGAGGCGTGCTCTCATTGGCAGTCTCGAGATCGTTGGTGTTGACCTCTCCAGCGAGATAATTTCTGAACGAGGAGGACTCGGCGTCCGACTCGTCTTCTTCCGCCAGCACGGCCTTTCTCGGCATGGGCGTGGCTTCGTCGGACGTGTCTGGCAAGTTGGACGGCGAAGGGGACGACGACGGCCCATCCGGTCGTTTCTTCTCCATCATCATGGTCAACGCTGACGGTCCGGATTGGCCCACCGAACCGGGCACGATGCTCTTTGGCGGGGACAGGTCGTCTTCGCCGTCATCAGATAGGATAGACTTCAGATGCGAAGGCTGAGTTGGTCGGTGGTCGGACGCCGTGGAGATCGTCGAGGCCATAGGGTTGGCTGGTGATTGCTGCTGCGGACGTATCGAGGTCAGGGGGGAGAAGGACTCGAGCGTGTTTCCCGAGCCGGAAGAGCCGTGTCGGTGTCCTGGAGTGAACGAGAGCGACGCGAGGCGAGTGGACGAGTCCCGTATTGCCCGTGCGGAGGTGGAAGGTCCGACAGCATGCACGGTTTGTGGTCGACTGAAACAAGGAGAGGAGGATCAGCGTGTATCAGGAACGGATGACGAGTGATGATGCCTCGATGCCTCCTTTTGCTGTCATGATGGCGATATGGAATGGAGGTTGGGAGGAGGACGAGCGATATTTGAGAAAAGACATACTCTTCCTGCTCTTCATTGCTGAATATGCTGCCCGACTCGTCCTGCATGATGCCGTTGCCACCTGGAGCCTCCATCGCGGGGGGTATATGGGCACCACTCGTGCTCAGCCTTCGAAGAACTTGGGACATCAGGCCTGATCCTGATCTCTCGGTCTCTGCTCTGTCTTGAAGATTTGGTGAGGGAGAGTCTGAGCCGCCGTTCGGGTAATGAGAGCGGATCGAGAACGAGGATGACGAGGGCGAGTCGTTGAGATGGAGCGACCGATGGGAAGGGAGGAGGGGTGCATTGCTGCCGGGCTGTAGGGAGGTGGGCAGATGCGGGGAAGCGGCTGGATCCCTTGCGGGCATCTCGTGAAGTGCGGGTGGATCAGAAAGTTTTGCGGGAAGAGGGCGTTAGAACATCCGGTGGGGCATTCGATGCTTCCGTGCAGACTAATAGGGGGAAGGTGGAGGATGCGTGACTAACCAACGAGATGGTGGTAGTGGTATAGAGCGTAACCACCATTGGGAAGGGCAAAGCCATGCAGATAAGGGCGGATAATCTCGCAGGCGACGGCGTCCATCGCGGTTGGCTGAGCGTAAAAGTGAGCGTGCCTGGTGCAACCATGCCCTCGGTTAGATCTCATGAGCGTGATAAGACCGCTTCGAGAAGAAGGTAGCATGGGGGGGGGGGATCAAGAGGCCAGCGGCAGCTACGAGAAAAGCGACGCAAGATGAGAGAGCTCTCCCTCCGGGGAGGACAAGGAAGGAAGACCGCGAGTAGGGATGATCTACAGCAGCCTTCCTCGTAGTTGCCACACAGGAATACTACTCTCTCTGAACCCATATCGAAGTCTCCCCGCATAAATGGTCACACTCGAATTACTCTATTCCAAGACGATCTCCAGCGTGGGCATGCAGATCTAAGCACCATGTACTCCTGCTCGAGCAATTCGGAAAGCAAAGGCTGTTGATATTATCGATTCCTTTCGGACGCCTACTCACACGCCTATTCGTCCCACACGCGCGCGCGCTTTCATCAAAAGTTCATGTTCGACGACTTTCTGAACCGTCTTTCCATCCCATCTCCATCCCCTCTGTCTATCCCACACACACCCTCCAACCATGTCTGTGGATCAAATAAACCCCGGACAGGCGGTTTATGCCCAGGACGAGGTGTGTCGCGTGTCTGGCGAAAGAAATCCATGACTGATGACCGTGAATAGAATGGAAGGCCGTTCATCATCGTTAGGTATGGATTCCTCTTTGTAGATGCAAAGGGGAGCTAATCCCCCTCTACAGGGAGCAAGGAAAGAAGGTTCGAACGCATGGTATCGAGGCTATAAGGGTGAGCCCGACGAAGACTCGCGTCAGGACGGGAGCTCACGCTTGGACCCGTAGAGTCATATCCTCGCTGCTCGAGCTGGTTAGCTGTCTTTCTCGCAAAGGAAAAAGCAAAGGCTGATCACCTGCCAGTTACCAACATCATAAAATCGTCCCTTGGTCCGCGAGGTACGCTCTTGTCTCAAGTCAGAATTAAATCTCACGAAGGGTCCAGGTCTCGATAAGATCCTCATCTCTGCCGACGGAGATATCACGGTGACGAACGATGGAGCTACAATTCTCGGTCAGATGGAAGTGGAGCATCAGATTGCTAAGCTCCTGGTGGAGGTGTCGAAATCGCAAGACGACGAAATTGGTGACGGAACTACCGGAGTGGTCGGTGAGCTGCTCCTAATTAGCCTCTTTTGTTTGACAATGCTGACACGACGGGATAGTCCTCGCTGGAGCTCTGCTATCATCAGCGTTGTCTTTGCTCGACCGAGGCATCCATCCTATCAGGATCGCAGATGGTTACGAGAAGGCTTGTGAGGTTGCCATCCAGGAGTTGGACAGGGTGGCCGATAAGGCGAGTGGACTGTATATATGACAAGGGAAAGTATTGACGAGACCTCAGATCGAGTTTAGCAAAGAGGATACCTCCAACCTTATGAAGACCGCAAAGACGTCTCTTGGCTCCAAGATGTTTGTTGTTCCCTGATCGAAGCAGTTAATACCCTTGCTGACAAAGGTACAGCGTTTCCATCGCCCACGATAAATTCGCGTCCATCGCCGTGGACGCTGTCCTTTCGGTCGCTGACTTTGCTCGAAAAGACGTCGACTTCGAGCTGATCAAGGTCGATGGCAAAGTCGGAGGCTCGCTGGAAGATACGTCGCTGGTCAAGGGGGTTGTCATCGACAAGGACATGTCACATCCGCAAATGCCCTCGGTCGTGAGAGACGCCAAGATTGCCATCTTGACGTGTCCGTTCGAGCCCCCCAGACCCAAGACGAAGCACAAGTTGGACATCGAGAGCGTGGAGGAGTACAAGAAGCTGCGGGAGTATGAAAAAGAAAAGTTTTTGGACATGATCAAGATGTGAGTCTATTGATCCGGTCAATAGACCTGAATTTGGTGCAAAGTGTCTGATGGGAACGTTAGGGTCAAGGACACCGGAGCGAATCTCGTCATCTGCCAATGGGGCTTTGACGACGAGGCGAACCATCTGTTGATGCAGAACGAGCTGCCGGCGGTTCGATGGGTCGGAGGTCCAGAGATCGAGGTGAGCATCAGTCTCTCTAGATCAAAGGTCGTTCACTAAGCGAGTGATAGCTCATTGCGATCGCTACGAACGGACGAATCGTTCCTCGATTCGAAGACCTCACGGCGGACAAACTTGGTCGAGCAGGTCTCGTCCGAGAGATAACCTTTGGAACCACCAAGGAAAAGATGTTGGTCATTGAAGAGTGTGCCAACACGCGAGCTGTCACTATCTTTGTGAGAGGATCGAACAAGATGGTATGTGGTTGCTCTCTCTTTGCCAAGCGCAGGCGTTGATAAAAGTCCTACGTAGATCATCGATGAGGCCAAGAGAGCTCTGCATGATGCTCTGTGTGTCGTGAGGAATCTGGTTAGAGACAATAGGGTGGTCTACGGAGGTGGAGCCGCCGAGATCTGTGCGAGCATTGCTGTGGCCAAAGAGGCCGACAAGGTACGTTTCTCTTACTACCTGACTTATGGCGCAATACCTGTTGCTGATACGGCTTAGATCCCAACGATCGAGCAATACGCCATGCGAGCCTTCGCGACTGCCCTGGACTCGATCCCCCTGGCCTTGGCCGAGAACTCTGGTCTCTCACCAATCGACACGCTGGCCGATGTGAAGTCGAGACAGGTCACGGAGAGCAACCCTCGGTTAGGAATCGATTGTATGGGCCGAGGCGAGAACGGTTAGTCATTCGACGGAAGCGATCGCAGCAGGAGCTAACAGTTTGTCTTAGATATGAAGACGCAACATGTCTATGACCCGTTGATCTCAAAGAGACAACAGTTCCTACTGGCTACACAGGTCGTTCGAATGATCTTGCGGGTGGATGATGTTATTGGTGAGTCTGGCTGATCCGGTTGGATGTATCATTGCTGAAGTAGCCATGAATGTAGATGCCTCGGCATTCAACGAGTGATTGTAGAAGGAAAGGTGAAGCAAGCAGCATCTATGCATATATTGGTGTATCCACGTAGACTTTTCGACTTCTTGAGCCACAGTGATGTTTGCCGAGGGCAGACTCGGCCAGCCATTCATCTTGATCTCATTGAGTTCACCCGGGCCCAAGATTACGCAAGGACGATCTATTTGCCAGGGCGACGGCCTACCGGATGAGATGGCGTTCAGCCGACTCGCACTTGCCCTGATCGTTTGTTTCCTTATCCGGCCTGATGGATGCGCTCTGTACTTTGGCGTATGTTTGGCCACTGATTACTGCAGAATGCATGGCGACCGTGCAAGACGAGTCTGGGTGGGTGGACATGTATGCTTATCAACTCTTGCCATCCGTTTGCGCTTCGTCCCAAAATCCATCGCTGCTCTCGACAATCCCGGAGGCGAAGCGAACATAGGAACATGTTGAAGACCCCGACACTTGCGAGCCTCGTGCTGGCCCTGGCGACCTTGGGAGTCAAAGGACAGTCGACCAGCTCGACGACACTGAAGTTGGCGAAATCGTACTCTGGCTCTGGCTTTACCGATGGGTTCGGTGCGTCCGCGTCCTCGCCGTCCTCGAGCGCTCAATATATACTGATGGCGCTCTCGCAGATTTCTTCACGGACGATGATCCTACCGGGGGATACGTCAAGTGAGTCTCGATCCTCTTGTATCCCATCGGGGAGAGAGGTGAGGATGTCGTGACTGACGTTCGCGGCCGATCAGCTATGTCTCGCAGGACGACGCAGCCTCCAAGGGTCTGACATCGATCGACTCGACGGGTGCCTTCATCATGGCTGCCGACAGTACCAACAATGCGAGCGGACGGGGACGAAACAGTGTTCGAATCAGCTCGAAAGACAAGTTTGCCGATGTGAGTCTTGGTCCGGATATGACACGGATGTGAGAGAGAGCGCTGATAACCTCCTTTCTTAGGGAGTATACATTCTGGACCTGAACCATCTGCCAGTCGGATGCGGTACTGTATGTCTTTATCTCCCCTCCTGTCTCCTTGGGACCCGCTGCTGATTTCTCGCGCACAGTGGCCCGCATTCTGGACCGTGACACAGACAAAATGGCCCAAGGGCGGCGAGATTGATATTATCGAGGGCGCGAATGCGCTCCCATCGCTCGGGTCCGCAGCGTACAATGCGACGGCGGTGGTGTCGCCCGTGACCTCGAACTCGACCTACAATACGGCAAGTCTGCACACGGCGACCAACTGTCTTCTGGATCAGGGGACCTACATGTCGGGCACGCTCGAGACGCGGACCTGCGATGCGTACCTCAACTCGAACCAGGGCTGTGGTATCGAGATGAGCAGCGAGGTGTCGTTCGGTTCGGGGGTCAACGAGGCCCAGGGCGGATACTATGCCATGTGGCGGGATATCGAAAAGTGAGCTCTCACGGTGGCTTGTGGTGGTAAATACGGATTGACGGCGTGTAGGTCGGGAGGAGTGTACATCTACTACTGGCCTAGGAATTCAGACTCGATCCCAGCCGAAGTCAAGGTGAGTTCCCCTTGCCTCTTCTTCGCCCTCTACTAAGACACGTATTCCCCCAGTCCTCGAGCGCCACCACGACCAACGTTGCCAACTGGGGTGTTCCCTCTGCGAACTTGACCGTGCCCAACTGTGGATCCGACTTCAACAATCACGTCATTGTCTTCGACCTCACCTTCTGCGGGGACTAGTTAGTCCTCCCACTTCTTCCTTGGAAATCACCACTGACCGCCTCCTTCCTCACCAGCTCCGCCACCACGTACGCCGCCTCCGGCTGCCCGTCCACATGCAGCAACTTTGTCCAGAACACCCCGTCGGCCTTCACCCAGGCATACTGGTCGATCAATTCGCTACGGGTCTTCACAGCGTCCGGCAAGCCGGCCAAGGACGCTGTTCTTTCCGGAGGCGATATCGCCGGTATCGTCGTCGGCGTGGTCGTTGGACTCGCTCTGATTGCGCTCATCTGGTGGAGAGTTACCACGACCCGAAGAGCGAGGTCCGTGTCCATTCGCTATATGCGACTCTGAGAACAGAACTGACGAGAATTTTCCTACAGGAAGGCCATGATGGACCAGTCGGGCATGGAGGAAGAGGACATGGGACCCCAGGCTTACAACGTCCTTGCGGCCGGGAAAGGCGGTCGACGCGGATCCTCCTTCCCTGCCATCTCGGACGAGTCTCGACGGGGTTCCACCTTTGTCGGCGACTCGTCTCGCCGAGGCTCGACGTTCTTGGCTGGAGAAACGCCGACTAAGCTCGAGAGGCGAGTGTACGATGACGAGGAGCCGTCCAAGCTGAGCGTGTACAACTACACCCCGGAGGGAAGTCAAATTCAGATCGCCAGCCCGACGCGACGGGGCAGCGCTGCCGGCCCAGGGAGCCGACGTGGCAGTGCTGTCCCCCTGGAACCCCGCCGAGGCAGTCTGCTTCCCGGCCAGTCTACAACAAAGCTCGGGGTATACGCCTACTCCCCCGAGGGAAGTCAAATCAAGCTGGCCAGCTCGACGCGACGGGGCAGTGCCGTCAACCAAACGCCAACCGGGTCCAACGTCAGGCTGACCACCGGTAGCCCTAAAATAATTCAGTTCGGTCAGAGTTGGGCGGGATGAGGACGGTGTTTACAAGAGGGTTTTGTTTGGGAGGGCGGGGACGAGGGATAGCGGCCGATAGATCGTATACCACTTTGCATGCTTTGATAAGGAATGCAATACATTATGTCCTCATTTCGATCAATCCAATCTACTTCTTATCTAGAGGTCATCCATATCTTCCTGGTCGTTCTCCTGAATCAATTGAGCGATTTCCCGGTCTCGCTCTCTGGCATCCGATCCCGAGTCGAGCTCTGTGGAGGGCCATGAGCTCCCGCAAGATGACTACGACCACCAAAGCTTACCCTTCAGATGCGCATTTGGAGGGTATCTCATGGACTGCCCAGATGTCAGTAGACGCCGAAGGGGCGATTGTTCCCTTTGCACTTACTTGAACACTCTCGTTGTACATCTTCAAGCAATAAGTCAATCGCCCATTGAACTCTCTCTGCGGCTCGTCTGTCTCGTAAACGTCCTTCGCAATCTTGCTCTCCATAAAGCCGCCCTTGTGATCGATCGACGCATCAATGACTCCATCCTTGATCGCTTTCGCCACGATGTATTCGGTATCTTCCTCTGAATCCAGATGCAATTTCAAGCAGACATCTCGCAAAGAGATGCGCGAGTACGCCAGAGTGATGGTTCGCAGAGCCGTCTTGATGACGAAATGACGGAGTCGGAGGATGAGGAAGTTGGTTGAATCGGCCACGAACGTCGCTTCGTGAGTACTGTAGGCTTTCTTGAAAGCGGCCATGTCTCCAATTCGTACGGCTTGAAGTACTGATGAGCCCAGTACTGCATACCTCGAGCAATCAACTTACCTTGAACGATCTGGAAGTATGGAATGAGAGCTTGTTTCAGAATGGGTTTCCTGAACATGGATCGCTCGGGAATGACGCCAGTGAGCAGGACGACAACGATAAAGTATTTGTGAATCTGCACCCTATGGTCAGCATCGTACTATAGTTCCACCACCATTCATGCTCACCAGCTGGACAAAGCCGGGCGCAACCTCGTCTTTGGGTGCTCGTCTGATCGCCGTTTGCAGATACGTATGCGCCAAGCTGTAGTTCAGTTGCACAGCCCGCAGTCTTCCCGCATAGAACAGCCATCGGACAGTCTGAGCTTGATTTGTCGCTCCCGAGTATGTTGTTTTAGCGATCAGTTTGTCGGCTTGGTCGTATAGATTCGAGGCGAGATATGATCGAAGCAACAGGTTGATGACAACACACTGTCACGATGAATGATCAGCTTTCAAGTGGCTTCGAGGTGACTGGATCAGAGCTCACTTCGAGAGTCTCATCCTGTCGCAGATGCGACGTTTGTCGAGCAGCCAATAGCATTCTGTCCCCCGTTCAGCACAGATCCTCCCCTGGAAATGAGAAGCCAACTCACGGTCTCAGATCCGCCAGTTTGCCTTGCAGCTCATACGACCTCGCCAAATAGTAGTATATCTTGGCAGCCAGCTGGTCCATCGTTCTTCGGCTGTTTGCCGTGATCAACTCCACCGTTTCCATGGCAAAGTCTCCAGCCTGTATTCCAGCTTCACATCAGCCTAGCCTAGCTTGCTTGTCACTGCCGGACTCACCTCCTGCACTTTGCCCGCATCTAGCGCGGACAAGAGGATGAGCAAGCGCAAGTAGACGATACCCTCGGGCAAGAGATCCTGTGTCGCTGCATCGATAGGCGGAGAGAACGCCTTCTTCACGGCAGCAGGAGCAGCCTCTTCGGCGGCGGGGGTGGAGTCGATCTCCATTTCACTTTCCGACGAGGGAAGTGAGGTGAAGATTGATGAACCGAGCAGCTCTTTGCCGGTTTTGGCTACCGTACCCACTCAACACGTTTTCCCAAGGTGAGAAGGGAAGGAAGCAACTTACAGTTCTTCGGGAAAGCCTGCTCGAGCACCGATTTCAGAGCCAACTTTGTCAACTTCTTTCGCAGCGTGGTGAGTACTCGAAGCACCCGGATAGTGAACCTCGGCTCGATGTTGGCGACAGCTCTGCCGATGACAGTGATGTTTGCCAGTATCTCTACGTGCGGAAAACTCTATCAGCAATCCATGACTGACTTGACAATCCACCGGTGACAAAGATCCACCTTCCTCGACCGTTAGAACAGGCTCCGACACGACGACGGCAGTGCTTTCTTCCTTCTTTTCCACATCTTCTGTTTCTTTAGCTGGTGTGCTCGACATTTTGGGGATTAGACTTGGAAGTATAGGAGTTTCAAGTCAATGTGGAGCAAGATAGATGAATAGGATGGAGGTAATCGTCGACGCGCAAGCTCAGGTTGTCATCGTGGTTTCGAGTGTGGCACCTCGAGCTTTGCTTCAGCGGTCTACCAGCGGATTAATCCCTCAAGCGATATACTGCAAGCTTCATGCATGTTGGACTTCCCCTCCCTCTAGCTCTGCACCTTGTTCCCCATCTCTAGTCTCACTCAGCCACTACAGCTCACCCTTGATCTTTCCTCCGGCATCCTCCATCATCTTGACAAATGCATCCACTCCCTCCGCAGCTTGGCCGGGAATCTTCTTGGCAGCATCGACAGCATCACCGGCCATCTCTCCGGCAGCATCCTTGATGTCTTCGATCTTGCTTCCGGCAAAGGATGAGAGGATGTTGGCCTTGATCTTCAGCTCGTCGAGCTTTTTGGGAGCAAGAGACGGCGATGAGAGCAGTCCGGCAATTCTAAAGTGCACTTAGCGAGACATTCCCAGCCATGGACGGGGCCCACGTACCTGCTTTGCTCCTTAGCGACCCATCCCTCTCCCTTCTCCGCGATCCTCTCCATGGCTCGGAGGTAGTACTGTGCGGAAGAGTTGACTTTCTCGTCGACACCGCCAAGAGATGACAGGTAGTCCTTGGCCTTGTTCAGGAGGGTCGATCTGTCAGGAACAGCCGACTTGAAGAAGTCGTAGGCGATCGTATCGAGAGCCATGACCTTTCCAGCGGCCTCGGAAAGGAGACCAGATGCGGTTCTGTGTGTCCCGCATACTTCGTTGAGGTACTATTTACGGACAGTAAGGTGCCATAGATGACAGCGAGTCGGAAGACGTACCTCGACGAATTGGGCTTCGGACCTGCCTGACTGGTAGGCGATGGGTTCGCCACCGCCCTTGGGGAACAGCTTGATGGTAGGGAACGACTTGACGCCGTACTCGGAGGCGATCGGCTTGTTGGCGTCCGTGTCGGCGTCCATGAGAGCCACCACGCAGTCGGATTCGGAAGCGAAAGCTCGAGCGACGTTTTCGTAGGCGGGTTTCATGTTCTACCACGCGCATTAGCAGAATCCTGATTCTAAACGGAAAGAGACTCACTTTACAGTGACCACACTTTTAACGAATGACGATTCTGTAAGCGATTTCCCGATCATGAGTCGAGGAAGACATACCCAGGGAGCAGTGAAAGCGACCAAGACATTCTTGCTGTCGTCTAAGGCGATCTTCTCGAAGTTACTGCTGTCGAGCTCAGTGGTAGCAGGAGCGGGGGGGGCCTTTTTGGAGCTCTTAACACCGGATTGGGCAGCCACGCTGTCGCCAAGAGTCAGGACCTACACAATCAATCCAAGACCCGGAACCACGTACAAGTTGACGAGAGAGTCTAGATCTCGACCACCAGTGTAGTCGTGAGCTTCGACAGATCCAGCCGGGAACCACTTGATCGCTTGATTTTGAGGTCAGCCCCCGAATCGATGTCCGCGGCATGGGATATGGAAAACACACTGGGGAAGCCTTGGACTTTGTACCTGCTTCCGAGCTCTCGACCTTCACCATCGGCATCGGTCTTTGCGATAATCACCTTGCTCTACCGTATTTGTAAGCGTGTTTTTCCGTGCAACCACAAATGACAAACGGTGGGGAAGGCATCGGCTAATTGCTCATAGACCGGTGCGACTGCATGTGACAGTCAACATAGAGCTAGAATCCTAATAGCAGGGGACTCACGATTCTTGCAGTGCCCACACCATCTTTTGTTTTCCAAGGTAAATATTGGTCCGATCACTTCGAATGACGCAGAAACTTACGGGGCAAAGCTATTATTTCAGATCAATCACAGCCCCTCATCTACGATCCCAGGTCTTTTACTCACAATTCCACGAGAGCACCCTTGTCCTTTCCCACCAACTGCATACCATCAGCATTGGAACCTCACGCGTCCACCGAACCGCCTACCTCGTCGAATGAAGCGGGAGTGAGGTCGAGGACATTGCTTGCGGTCACGAAGGAGACGAGGGTGAGCAGTGTCGCGGATAGCGAGAGTGAAAGTCTCATCCTGTGTAGTCGTCGAGGATATGTTGAGAATGAAAGTCAATATTGAGAGGATGGGTGACACATGGAGAGCTCCACGTCATGTCTCGGTGGAGGCAGTCCTCGGAAACTCTATTCCTATTCTCCTCTCTCGATTCTCCATTCATTCTTTCATTGTAGTCCACATGGCCCGCTGAGGTCGTGCTCCGCGGAGCCTTCAAGCATGATCAGCATTGAAGTAAAGTGCACCAAAGGAGCACACGATAGACATCCTTTGTGTTGTCCATGCAAACCTTTGTAGGGGCAGTCTGTGTGTCGCCTTCGGTGCCCGTACGATGCAACATGATACTACATCCTTCTCTCTCTCTCAGCAATCCTATCCCCTCATCACGACATAATCACAACCTCGCACTCATCATACTGACGCGCCATGGCTCCTCCTGACAGAACCGTTGGCTTGCCATATCATCTCATCTACCCACTCATTTCAAATGTCCTCCTCGCAGTGGCGAGCTTTGCGTCGGCGGACTCGGTATGGTACGTCTCTGCCTCGACGTCCAACGAGACCGTAAGTGCATCCGGCTGCCTTGTGCCTCGGCCTGCTCATCTGACCGCGGAACGAAGATACGATTCGCAGCTCAGAACTAGTGAGTCGGCCTGGTGCTGCCGGCCCAGACTGATCGCAGTCTTGCAGCTGCGGGTACAATGTGTTTCCAACTTGGTCATCACTGGGAAGGAGGGGTGTATCTTCCGCGGATGGCAGTACCAGATCCCCGAGGACTACTTTGGCTTCCCCCTTCCCGACGATATCAATCAGAACCTCTCGAGAGTGGTCACCACCTCTGTTGCGGGTGCGCTCCGTAGATTCCGTTCCTCAGGACACCCTGCTGATACGCTGTCAGCCTGGGCGCTCGTATTGGTCGGCGGGGTCCATCATGCCTATACCATCTGGTACTCGTACCGGAAATCGCCGGCGCCTAATGCGGACAAGCTTTACTCGCTCGCCATGATACACTTCATCAGCGTTGCCGTCACCTTCCTGTGGGTCCTTCACGGGGATCCCGGTTGACTCTCGGCTGGATAGATTCACCTGGGTCTCATTTATCGCTCAAGCGGCGGTGATCGGACACTCGACGGGAAGTAATGCCGCCTCTGATGCGACACAGGTCACGGTATTCTGGGGTCCGAGCACATGGCTCGTCTTGGCTTCCGCAGTGATTCACTTTGGATGGGGCTACGAGGCCACGAGGTGGCGAGCGGCGTTGCTGAAGTAGACGAAACTGGCAGTCAGCGAGATGGAGCGACTTATTAATGAACCCTTCGCCGTGGGGTCCAGATGGCTGACGCCGTCCACCCCAAGAGGCACTCTCCTTACATCCTCCTGAGATATGGCATGTGTCAGTCAATTGTGCAGATGTGTCGTCACGTATAGGGCGTTTCGTCTTAATCTCACGATTAACACTAAGCTTTCGTACGGCAATAATAACGCTACCACCGAGGCGAAGTTCTCAGAATGTCAAGGAACGTGATACCGAGTAAGTCACCTCTGGCATTCAGAACGAGAATCTCGACTGATTGGCGCGAAAGTGGCTCAACGTCGGATAAGGCTCGCTTGGGCTTCTTTCATACGTTCCGTTGGACAGTCGGTAGCGATGAGTAGCAGAGACGAGGCGATGCGACCAAAAACGGTGAAATATACCGAGTATGCTACGTGCTGTCGAGCTCCGTGAGGGCGAGAACTTCCTGCTATCATTATCCCGCTAATAGCTGTTGGACAAGGATCTCGGTGTCTCGAGCGGTGCTTCTATATATGCCACAAAGAAGAGACACGATCCGGGGTATTGAGAGCAACGCGGCAGTCCACGTCGCCGATGAATGCGGTGTTGAGGTGGAATGAGCAACTTTCAAAGCGTGACTTTTAAGGGTTATGCATTTTCTCATCTCGACTCGTTTCTTGAGTTCCCTTCATCGTGGCATTCTCCCCAAGTCAATTAAGCCTGGTCCTTGACGTCCTTCCCGGCCTTCTTGGTGTCGGTCGCGGCCTTCTCGACGTTTCCGCCGATAGATCCCGCGTCAGTGAACTCCTTTCCGACGGCTCCGTCCTTGGAGAATGGTCCGCCGACTACACGAGTAGGATCAGCCTGTGATCTCCTTTTTCGCATCTCCGCAAAGAGCACAACGTACCGGCCTCAGCCTTCGATCCGACCGCGCCATCGGCATTGAACTCCTTTCCGACAGCTCCGTCCGACTGATGGACGACTCGTCAGCGAACCCTGCCTCGTCGATCTGGAGGGATAGCACACCTTGAACGCATCTCCGGCCTTCTTGAGCATCTCTCCCGCCTTCTCGGTCATGGTCTGGTGGAGCAACGATATCAGCTCCCCACTCCAGGTTTCACGGAAACAGAAAACACCGGCTGACCTTGTCGGCGTATCCTCTGACTCCGATAGGTCGGAGGAGGTTGAGGGTGGGTCTGATGATGGTAGCGAAAGACATTGTGAGTGTGGTCGTAGTTGGTTTTGGTGGGCAAAAAGGGAAGTAGAGTTTCGTGCAGAATATATACGGGGTCGATGTGAGAAACAGCTTCCGGGGAATCACGACGTCATCCGCCACTCGACCATCGTGACGTGATGGCTAGCTTCCCTGATTCACGCCTGTTCCGACGACTGAATGGATTCCTGAACTCGAGACGTCCTGGGGAAGGTAGCCTCGAGCACACAAGACCGGTGAGACGGCACATTAGCAGTCATCTCAGCATTGGCATCTTCGAACAAGGGGTAGTATGGGGTGTATATATGCAAGAATCCAGTTTGAAAAGTATGGCTAGCTCTATAGTGGCAGCTTCGTGGCGCAGTAACCGAGTCCTGGCCTTCACACCTGCTCCGTCCTCTTTGTGAAGCTCGCGTATCCATGCAAGGGAAGGACAATCATGGTCTGTTCACAATATGGTAAGCGCCTCCTAGCTCCGGCTGCGAAGGAACCTACTCGGTAATTTGGCTTCGGGACCTCCTTGCCCTCCAGCTTCATCGTGTACCCTCGGACAATGTAGGAGAAAATGGTCGTCAATTGCAAGTAGGCAAACTGTTCACCAACGCATCTGTTTATCCGTCGTCAATTGACGACCTTGATGGACCTTCACCCTGCGTTCCACTGACCTGTGTCGTCCTGCCCCAAACGGCTGGTACGGGCTTTCGGTCCCCTTTGAGACCGCCCCGAACCCATAGTCGACCTGCTCGCCCTTGTCTCCGTATGCCACTCGCGAGTCGGCGGCAGCACCGTTGTCCTCGGACCATCGATGCGGATTCCATTCGTTGCTGTCTGCCCAGATACGCGGGTCCATCTGGGACACTCCCGGCGAAGCCAAGATAAAGTTGCCCTTGGGAATGACATATGCTGCGCCTTCTCCTGCGGGAGACGACAGGGATGGCGGGACGGCGATATCGGAAATGACTTTTCGCATGATGGAATGGATGGGAGCGTGCTATAGAGCAGTTGTCAGGGGGCATTATGCGTCCGATCGTGGCGACTCACCATTCGCAATGTCTCTCGGATGACAGAGTCCATCAGAGGCAGCTCTTTCGATTCTTCATACGTGAGCGGTCTAAAAGTGCCGTCGGCGTTTCCGAACTTGGCTTTTTGCTCCTTGTAGAGCTCCTCGCTGGGAGTGTGGGTATCAGTACAACGCTGTCGCAGCTAACAGGACAACACATACTAGATGTCCGGTCGGTGGGCGAGATGCAGCAAAGTCCATGACGACGTGGCAGACGAAGTGTGCTGGCCAGCCATGAGCAAGGCAATCATCATGTGCGAGATGTCCCGGTCGGTCAAGGGGACTCCGTTCTTGTATTTGCTGCCAGTCAGAGCCGAGATCATGTCAAACTCGTGCTACAACGTTCGGCGTCAGCCTCTCCTCCTCCTCCACTCCTTTCGTTCTCAGACTCACGTCCGTCTCTCCCGCCTTTCGCTTCTGGATGATTTCCATGTAGAAGTCGCTCATCTTCTTTTGCGCCGCGTCCCGACGTCGGTACGAGGGCAACGGCAAGTTGGGAAACATGAAATTCAACGGGGTGAACCCGCCATCGAGGTCCTCGTACAATCGCGCAAAGTCGTGGCTGAGCGAGTTGCGGACCTCTTTGCCCTGGAGCGTCCGGCTCGCCGTGAGGATCGTCAACTCTGACATGATTTTCAGCAGCTCGAATTTCTTGGGGCCGGGCGATGTGGGCGAAAACTTGAGCTCGTGCTCGAAAAAGTGCTCGGTCTCGGCGTAGATCAAGGCGGCGTAGGACTGGAGCGCTTCGGTCGTGAGGCCGTGTTTGATCTGAGACGAACGTCAGCCCCGTAGCAAAGTCGAGATGGAGAGGGTTGGGCGCACGAATTTCTTTTGCTGCATCAGCATCTCGTTCGGACAGTCGTACACGACGCCCTTGCCAAAGACGGGGGTGGTCAGATGCTGCGCGGCTCATCAGCTCGTCTAGGCTCTTCCGCCCGATGGGACTCACCGTGTAGGCGTCCTCCGCCGACACCTGAGAAACCTTTCCTCCTAGACTCAGGTTGTTCCCTTTAGGTCCGAGCGCAACCGTGATTTTCCTCCCCATCAGGTTGAACGTAAACACGTCGCCGTACTAGACACAAACACTCAGATCAACACCAGGCACCTCCTTGCTCCTTCTGCTCGTCGCAACATACCTTTTCCCGACACTCAAAGAAGAACTTGTAAGGGTCTTCGCCGTAATACGCTGCGCTCCCGAACCACGGAATGTAGTTGAACACGACGGGCGGTCGCGTCGGGTCTTTGGGAAGGACCTGAGGGCCGGGGGAAGGCGTCAAAAATCGGCTCCAAATCCTCAATACTTAGCACTCGACCTACCAGCTGATTGATGACATTGAGCACGACGGCCAATGCCAGCGTCCCGAAGAGCGCGATGGGTATCTGAGCCACGAGCGAGAGCTCCTTGAACCAATGGGGCAGGAGGGAGGGGAGAACCGACATGGCGATCGGGGGGAATGGGTCGTAGAAGCGAGGAGTAAAGAATAAGGGGAGTGCGATGCCGATGCACTGATATATATGTGATCCACAGAGCCCGGTTGTAATAGGAGCCCAACAATCGGTCCGAGCGAATAGTACGATGGGGGAATCGTACGTTTCTTTTTTCGCGGCGGCGCAAAACGTGGCACCGCGTGTGGGTGTTTTGGGTTCCTTCTCATCTCAAAGCTCTCACGCGTAGCCTCGGGCAACGTCACAATGTCATGTCCTGCTTCGCTTTACTTGCACCTCTATTGTACTGATCACTCCTCCAGCTCGTCCTCGCCCTCACCGTCCCCCTCGTCGTCCTCGTCCATCCCTTCCTCCTCCTCGGACCATAGTTCATCTTTGATAGCGACATCCTCGACACCTCTCTCCTTGTTCTGCAATTCCCGGTAGTGCCGCTCCATGTGCTCAGACCGAGGGATGATCTCGTTCTTCTGCATACCGCCCATGACGTGGTCTGACGGATGATAGGTCGGTCCGGGCGGAAACGGGAACGCTTGAAAGACCGACGGACCAGGTCGACCGGTCTGCAACGGGTGGCCAAGGTGCGGACTTGGTCCAGCAGCCATCCCAGCTTGCGGCAGACCCATTTGATGCACCTTGGCATGTCGCTTCAAGTTCGATTGCACCGAGAACCGTCGCTGACACGAGGGTTCCGGACATACGAAAGGGCGCTCGCCGGTATCTGAGAACAAGAAGGTGGATGAGTTTAGATCTCGCGTCGCCGGATAGTCGCCGACTCACGAGAATAAGTATGTATCCTCAATGACGATGGTCGCGAAAAAGTCTTTGCGCAAAACTTGCAGCCGTATTTCGGTCCCCCGGCTTTGGTAGGGCTGTCCTCCCGTTCGTCGTCCAGTCTCTTTTCGGTCTCGGCCACTCGTGCCAAGACGTCTAGACCGCCATCGACCACCGGGTCGGAACCCTCTTCTCCGTCCTCCCGCTTCCTTCGTCTCGAGCTGAGATTAAGCAGCGGGCCCTCGTTGCCGCTTTCCGATGACACGGACGGCATCCTGCCGGTCGTGGGGACTGTCTGGAGCACCGATGGGAAAGCTTTGTCGTCCCCCGAGTTCGCCATGATCAATTCCGTCAAGGACGATCGCCGGGGCCGGCTACCGCCCTCCGGACTTGGCGGTCGTGTGAGCGGGGCCCTCGACTCTCGTGATCGTGCGCCTTGACCATTCGGGAGAGGGGGCAATACGCGCGAGTCCTCGGACGACAGTCTCGCCAACACTGACGGTCTGCGGTCAGGTCCGACAGGCGACCGGCTGGTCGACAGCGGCGGCAGCATCTCTGGCCTCGCCGGCCCTCGCTCCGACGCAGATAGGTCGGCGAACGAGTGCGAAAGCTGCAAGGAAGGCGATCTTGACGAGCTGGATGATTCCCTTCGGTTGAAGGCGAACGCGCTGCCCGTACGCTCGGGTAGTACGGGTGGTGTGGAGAGTCCCGACGATCCTTGAGAGAGAGATGCTCGACTCATGCCCGACGACATGGCCGAGGGTGGGTGAAGCAGCGATCGTAGTGGGGCCGAGTGTATGGGGCCAGAGTTGGGGAACGAGGCGTTCCGCGACTGCGATTGGTATCGCAGTCTCGCAGACTCTTCCGCGTCCCTCGATACGGGCGGGCCATCGGACCGACGTCGTTTAATATCCTGCTCCTCGTCGACGGCATAGGGCTGCGTCGGGTACGTACGCGAACGCGAAAGTGGTGGGATGGGGAAAGAATCGGGCGCCCACCATCCGCCTGCATTAGGGTAGTCGGGCGGGGCGGAGGAAGTGAAGGAATATCGAGAGGCTAGACTGGAGGAAGGCGAGGCGGAAGGGGATTGGAGTGCGGGCAAACCTGGAGATGCGAAAAGATAGTTTTGCTGGGCACGTTGGTCTGCTTGCCGTCAATCCTTGAGCGAGTCTCGAGGAACGTGAAGGGAACTCACCGGCTGCCCCAAACAATGCCTTGATACCTGGCAGGCTGACGATTTCCCGCTCCTTCCCGCCTTCCTCCTTGGAGTCACTGATCCGCCTCAGGGGATGCCCGCTGCCGAGGTCTCCATAGCCGTCTTCCTCATCGTCCCCGTCGGCCATGGGGTCGAACCGAGATTGTCGTCGCTGACGGGCGAGTGTGAAGGCCGGGAGCGAGCCGTGGGGTTGCTCATATTTCAGCGGTGGTCCCGGTTGAAAGAGTGGGGGAGTATGTCGATTCATCAGCGCCGAAGCGGCTGCCGATGGGTGCGTAGAGGACGATGGTGGGGAGGCTGGGGTTTCTGCGAGCATGTCGAGCGAGGACGAGAGGACGAGCTCGTCCCTTCTGGTTGGGGTGGTGGGCTCTGACTGTGGGGGGGAAGTCGAAGCCGAGCCATGTCGCGAAGGGTGAAGACGGTGATGGGTGGGCGTGACGGTATGCGGCGACGGAGGGTATTCAAACACCATAAAGAAGAGCGATGGTTGGAAGTAGCCAATGGGACGGCCGAAACGAACAAGGCGTAGGTATGGTGATCGCGGATACACAAGAGTCCGGTAGGTTGATCATTCAATGAAGGGAGTGTGCGTGTATAATAAAGGCGGCAGGTCGGGTGGATGGCAAAAAGGGACAAGGGCGGAAAGGTGGCAAACGCAGGGGCGGGCGGCGGAGTGGGCGGACAAGATATGCGATGTATGAAGGAGGGTAGGTTGCGTAGTGTGGTTGCAAGATTGGAGAAAGGCGACGGTCGATCAGAGATGCGAAAGGGATATGTATTGGGTCGAACAAGCGTCCGTTTGATGGTCGCCAGGCGGTGATGGCGAAGGGAAGGATAAAGTGCAATGAAGGGGGAGGGAGATCGATCAGTCAGCTTGGATCTTTTGGTTTAACGAGCATCATCATTCGGAGTAACATGCGATGGGAACCCTCCTGTCGATGCGTTGATCATGCAGGAAAGGGAGTTTCATCCTGCGACGCAGTCGGCGATCTTATCGACCGCGACGATCCACGCATCACTAGCGCCAAAGGTGGATGATCGTTCACACAGCCCGTCCGCAGGGTTTCAAGCAAGCTCTCCGCATCCTCGGTAGACGAGTGGGAAAGGGAAACCTGAGGAGCAAGGAGCCACGAAAGGGGATGCAGAGCGGAAAGGGGGAGGGAGGAGGCTGAGGTGGAAGCGAGTAGGATCCCCCCCGACTAGTGAATGAGATATCTCCTAGCTGGGCCCGAGCGCATCCCTCCTCCTCGGGTCTGCAAGGACCTGTATCCCGCGAGTTTAACGACATCGACAGCGGCGAAACACAGCAGGAACGATCACGCCCTGGGCATGCAAACACCGGACGGAATAACATGAAACGAGCGAAACGAGACTCACACGTCGGCAATCGATGTTTTGGCCCCTGTATATCGTGAAAGGGTGAACGAGGGTGTTTTGGAGAATCCGTTGGAGAATCCGTATCCAAACCAGTGCGTTGTCTGATCAACGGTCGAAGCGCAGAACCAATCGTCGAGTGTGCTTTGCAAAGATCCGCCGGCGTTCTGTTCGCTTCTTTCGGCCACCGAGTGAGAACAACGTAACGCAAAGCGCTGCCTTTGCGATTTGGAGCCGTCGTCGCGGGGCGTGGCGATAGCGGGCGAGCGGAATAACGAGAGTAGAGACTGCCGGTGGGATGCGTAGGGTGCACGGTATAAAGCGGGAGCACGACTACTGGGGTTGGGATCTGCCGTTTTGGCCGGGACGAGCGAAAAGTTTGTCAGATTGAGCGTTCCACTGTACGGGTACCGGCGCCCAGTTGGTGGCGGCAAGTGGAGTAGAGAGAAGAGGGGACTGGGAGGAGGTGGACGGCCGGGACAGCGCTGAGCGTCAAGCCTTGAGTCCAAGATCAAGCACACGAGTCTGCAAGGTGACGATTGAGGGGAGCGTGGGGGGTCTATTGGAATCTGCCCAAAGTATTAGCTCTGATCAGACATCTGCCGAGAAAGCAGGGCAATTCAGCCCTCCTCCCGGAAAAGGCAGTCGACACGCGACGGGCTCAGGGCGATCTACCATTCATCCTCTGGACGCCTTCCCGATAAAAACTCCCGGCAGAGGGGATCGACCAGTGGGCTAGTGACGGATGACGAATAGAGCTGCGCTCCACATCATCTACCATCGAATCTGGCTCCGAGCGCGGCTGATCGACGGTGATCGCCCTTCGGTTCGGCCTCGGGATTGTTCTCGACCCTTGGCACCTTTGACGCGTATTCATTAGAGGCTTCATCTAGCTCCACTTAGCTCAGGGGAGATGCACCGCTCGGGAGATGGGACAGAGAAAGCGATAGACACCAGTCACCGGACTTTCTGCGCGCGATGGAGCAGCACAACGGTACCCGAGGGGGTTCCAGCACAGCGGCACCGCCCCCTAGTCTGATTCTACCCCAAATGCCGAGACGATGAGCATCGAGACTCCGAGCGCTCTTCTCAAAGCGCGGGAGCGGAGATCTTCCGGGACAGACCGCGATGGCCCCGACGGGTGCCATGGAATACTCCATTCACTAGTATACAATTATACAACTGTTTAGCTTCTCCCTAAGTGAGAGGCTAGCGGAGCCGCTGGACCGGGGTACACGAAGCCACTTCCTGCTGGTACCGCTTCTGCGTCCTTCTCTCCACCAGACCTGCGATCAGGGCGGATCAGGACGAGGCAGGAACGAGACGCGCAACCTGGGCATACCGAAAATGATGACATCCGCGACGCCTTGGCCAAGGACGATCCACAGCGTCAAAATATCCACCACCGGATCACCAGTCTTTATAACCGCGAAGTAAACGGATCTGACCCTGTACTCCCGATTGAGCGGAGCGGCCCGGTCCGGGTCATCTCACTTACACCGTGAGAGCACACATGGCTAGATGCTAGGCACAGCGCATCAGCGTTACTCGGTGAACCGCACGGCACGAGCACCCTGACCCACCGTAATTGGAAACCACAGAAGCAACAACTGCGTCCGGCGATTCATATAGCTCGCAAGACTCTCTAGCTGTCCGTCCGGCGTCGAGCTCCGACTGCACGTGAGCGTCTCCTCGTCCTCTTCCAATTCCCCCATTCCGGCCTCGGGCACGAAATCCAGCATCCCTCGGAACGACGAGACGTCGGACGAGTCGGTGAGTGTCATTTCGTCCGACGGAGACAGGGACGGCGGGGCCAGATAGACGGGTTTCGGGAACGCCAGAATCTCGACTTTGAGCTCTGGTGGCGGTTCCAGGTGGCTCTCGCTGCATGGGAAAGAAGGGAGCGTCACTCGTTCCCAGGGTGGCAGGATATCGCTCTCTCGTTCCTTGTCGTGGAAGATCGTCTGCATGGATTTCGGAGACGGCGGCATCGTGGTGGGTGTGAGAGGACGGCCGAGAAAGTGGATGAGGACGAGGTAGATGATGGCGATCACGAGGGAGGAGACTAGCCTGGAATCACGTCGTCAAGGCGTTCGTCTATGAATGTGACAGAATTACCGAGGAAGAAGTTGCATGATCTCTGCGGATCGCGATGACGGTACTCCTGCTTTGAAGGTCAGAGGCGGCAGCGGTGGCGAGGAACGACGGACCATAATAGCAGAAGTCGCTGAGAGGTCTGGTCAGTGCAACATATACCGGCATTTCCGTTGAACCCACCTGAAGCTAGAATACTGGCGTTGATCAGCGTCATCACAAGGAGAGAGTCCGTAAAGTCCACCTACGCCGTGTAAGACCTGCCACAGTATCGCCTGGAGGAGGCCGACGACGATGATCCCGCCTACGATCCACAGCGCTTTCCTCTCCGCCGCACGTTTCATTCCCGACAAGGGATGTCGCAGCGTCACGTAGGTGGTAATGGCGATTGTCTACGGGCAGTTAGCCTGGCTTTTCTGCTGCCTCCACGAATGAGAAGCAATCACGATCGAGAACCCGTACTGCCTGTCCTCGTCAGCCGTCATGAAACTGGCTCTGCAGAGAACCTACCACCAGAGCGACGTGGCCAATAAGAAACCCGCCGCCGCACATGCTTCTCTCTGCATGCTCTGCCCGGCAACCCCTACCGAGGACGTCCATAGAGAGCTCGCCCTGTATTGTCGGTCTCGTGTCAATCACCTTTCCTCTGTGTGACTCGGTCGTGGCTCACGCAATAATCCCATCGGCGCTCATCAGGCATATCAGCAACAAGCCCCTCAACCTCTTCGCTCCTCCGTTCCTCGTTCTTTGTCGACTTGCGCAGAAGCTCAGGATACCCTTGACGATGACGAATGCTGCACCTAGAAGTGTCAACGACGAAAACACCAGACTCGTGACTCCCGCGACGTGTTGTGGCGACATCTTTGCATGTCAACATCGCTTGCCGCGCAGCTTTTGTTGCCCCCGACCCACATCCCGCCTCGCCGATCGAATTGGAATCGTCCAGCCTGCGCCCAGACTTGAAATCCATTCTCAGCAATTACTTAGACTAAGGACCAGCACGTTCGTAGCGTGGAAGTTGAGTTTCCGCTCGGCGAGCACCGGGTCGTAGAGGATGCCGTTGAAATAGGTCGCACCCAACAAGGTGTCCGACTTGCGATAGCCTTCGAAAGCGTCGATGAATCCTTGTTGTCGCTTCTCAAAGTACTGTTGCTCCCTGCTCGATATTCACAGATCGGTCGATCAGGCCATGCCCGAGGGGGTTCGGAAGGATCAGAAGGACACACATCACTCTGACTGCACTGCATGGACAGCTCAGTGTATAGTAAAACATAGAGGATGTGGCTTACCGGGGATGCATCTCGCCCAGCTCATCCACGTAGAGCGGCGATGCAAAGACTACAGTACGGACCATCAGCTAGTCACAGGCTCCCAAAAGACTAGACATGCAGTCGAATATTCCCTGTAAAACATCGGTAATGCTACCTGATCAAAATTTGCCGCCTCGCGGTAGGACTCACTTGACTCCTAATCGATTCGCGACCCGGATCGACCAGCTGGACTCGTCGTCAGGTCAGCCCGTTCAAGACTCGCCCGCAAACGTAACCAACCCGGTCTCACCATGCAAGAGATGCAGTTCCTCGACCTTGGGATGTGTAGCAGGTTGGAATCGCTCCTTGATCATCCTGTCGGTCTCGTCAGCGTGGCGCTCCAACGAACGCGAACCTACTCTGTAGGCGAGTCGTCGTAATCGATATAGATGCAAGCGAGCGCCGGGAACTCGACGACGTTCCAAGAGATGTATTTCTGCTCCTCTCAGTACGTGTAGATGGTCAAGCATTTCCACTCACCCCGTACGGTTCTGCTCGGGGACGGCATTACTTGAACGATCCTTGAGAGGTAATGCACTTACTGGGATCCCATGTTAGGCATTCCAACAACGGGTGGATCTTTAATGGTACCTTCAACCGACTCGCTTGAAGATACGAAACGGTCACCCCGATCTCCTGGCCACCCTTGAACGGCCTGTTTGGGAATCAGAGCTGTACCGCCACGAAAGACTGCCACATGACAAACCCTATGCAGACGGCTGGGTCGAATTTAGGCATGAAGAAGGGTGTGCTGCTATCGAGTAACTTGGGATGTTCGTCATTCTCTCAAAGTCCGTACTGGGAACGAACGTGCTTGTCCAGTGAAGGTTGAACAGCAATCCTGACTTAGGATTAATTTGCAACTGGTCTGTGTGTGTCTGTATAATAAAGGGGCTAAGCATGATACAGGCACCGGTGCGCGCATCCCATACGACGGACACGTTGCTGCTGCTTATAGACGGCGGCATGCAGATGACTGAGTGTGTCATTCGGTAGTACGACTGACAGCGTGCAGTATGTTTCCAGGCAAGAAAAGAAGGAAGCAGAGCAACCAAACGAGCGAGAGGTCACGTGACTCTTGACCCTCTTTGGTTGACCTCAACCACCCTTTCTTCAAGTCTTTCCTCACTCGACCATCACCTTACGTCTCATACACCCCGGCTGTACAGCTTCTAGACCGTCCACCCAGTAGCCGGTCCACCCGCCTGAAGCACTCGACTGACCCCACCGCTGGCTCAGCATGGCAAGCACCATCCTCCCCCTCGAACTCGTCGACCGATGTATCGGTTCCAGCATCTGGGTTCTCATGAAGAACGAGCGCGAATTCACAGGGACGCTCATGGGATTCGATGATTATGTCAGTAAGTAGCACACTCTCCGCGATGCTAAGGCTTGCCGCTGATTACGAAGCAAGACATGGTGTTGAAGGATGTCAAAGAGTAGTAGGTCTGGTGTAGTCAGGTCTGCTGCTTTTGCTCGCTGACTGTTCTACTTCTATTAACAGCGAGGTCACACCGGCAGGTATAGTTGAGTCGGATTTGGGCCAGACATTGCTAAACGGGAACAATATCGCTATGGTGAGTCGAAGTGGACCTAGATGATTCCGGGGCTGACTAACGAATGGCCTTCTAGTTGATTCCCGGTGGAAAGGGACCTAAAGCTTGATCTCAGATGTACCCCAAAACCTATCCCATGCGACTATGATACCCAGAGCACACGCGTCGACCTCCCTTGCCAACAAGCGAAGGATGAGTAAATCGCCGTCGGGCTGCAAGATTGCTTCGCAATCTACCGTTCTCGATGAGGCCGTGTACAGCCCAGCGACAGCAATTCGCGGTACCATCGACGAGAGCGCTCCCAAGCAGCATCTAGGATCGCACTCTAACCTGTCTACAACGCCTGGCTACTATGCGG
Source organism: Tremellales sp. Uapishka_1 (assembly GCA_035521475.1). Taxonomy (NCBI): domain Eukaryota; kingdom Fungi; phylum Basidiomycota; class Tremellomycetes; order Tremellales; species Tremellales sp. Uapishka_1. The sequence continues at coordinate 8,805 of JASZXS010000130.1, read as the reverse complement.
TATCGATGTACCGGAGAGGGAAACCTGAGACACTTCATTATACATGTCTACAACGGGATACACAATTGCTACAAGATCTAAGAACTCTATCAAGCTCGAATACCCAGTCCCTGCATGGCGGGTATCACTCCCTCGTACTCTTCATCCGGATTAACAATCTGCACGACCCCTCTGTTCTGGTTGCGTTTCAGCTCGAGCGACTTCTTTCCCCTTCTCGACTCCTTGAGCATCCTAATCCGGTCGAGCTGCTCCTCTCTCTCTTCTTGCCACCTGTCGAGGTCGTAGGCGGACTCGTCGTCCTCGTAGATGACCGACGCCCGGTGCACAGGGGGCGGGGGCGGACCAGGCTCGTAGTGGATGTACTCAAGGCGGACCCCCGCCTCGGCGACGACGTCCCGGATGGGCGCGTGCGATCGTGTGGTCGTCATACGGTGCGTGTAGATGACATTGAGGGTTCCGTCAAAGACAAACTCTCCGCCGAGTTGCGTGAAGTGGCCGGGCGCTCGGAGAGGCATCTTGGTCGCCCGTTTGATGGTCTGGACGGTCGCTTCCATGGCGGTCTGGACAAGGTACTCGCCCTTGTCCTCGTCGGCTCCGGCGTCGCCGGTCTGTCTGGTGAGACCGAGCGCTCGGTAGAGTCGGAGGGAGGGATCCGTGTACATCTTGAACGGACACTTGAAAGCCTTGTCTGAAGATATTGTCAGCGACCAGATCTCGACGAAATGGGGCAGCAAGCTTACTCTTGTAACCGTCGAGCATCTTTTGGGATCCGTTTCCGATGATCACGAGATCGACATTGGCCTCTTCCAGTGACTCCGGGCTGACTTCAGCCAGGATCGAGTTCATGTACTGAGCACACAACGGACAGAACCCTTGGGTACGCTGTCAGAATCGGCCTCCATCAGTCAGGCTGCACTGCTCACAATGTCGGATAAAGATGACAACCGTCTTGCGCGATCGAACGAGGTCACCGAAGCGGAGGCTGTTCCCGTCCTCATCGATGACTTCGAGCAGACTCGCCTCGAAGAGCGCCTTGATTGATGGCGCAGTCTTTTCGTCGAACGCGGCTTCCTCGGCCTTCTTTCTGCCCTTCTTTTCCCTTCGGCTTTCTCTATGCGATCTGCGCTTGGTCGCTCGCTCTTGCATCTCGAGCTCATCGAGGACGGACCAGGTGCCGCATGTGGATGCCGAGCCCGAGGAACAAGCTGGCGAGGAGAAGGAGTCGTTGGAAGCGGAAGAGCGGGACGCCATGGAGAAGCTGGAGAACGGCATGGCGGGTGCTGCGGCGGCGGGTGCTGAAGCGATGGCGGCGAAAGGGGCAGGGACTGCCGGTACGACAGTGACGGGTGCGGCGGACGGCGCGGATGCGGTGTGGCTGAAGTTGGTCGGGCCCGAGATGGAGCCTCGGACGATGGATCGCTTGCGAGGGGCGGACGTCGGCGCAGACAAGAAAGCAGAGACGGTGTCAATGGAGGCGATAGCTGGCTCGGCAAAAGATCGCTTGCGAGGAGGCGTAACGGGGAGCGGGACGGTGAGGTAGGTCGAGGCCGAGTCGTGGGATTCAGTGGGTGACTCGACAGCAGGCGGGGCGACGGCGAGGAAAAAGAGGTTCTCTGGTGCGATAGAGGCGGTCGAGTAGGCGGAACCTGAAGACGCCGTCGAGTTGTTTCGACCGTCCAATAGCGTACGAGGGTTCTGCGCAGAGAGATCCTCGAGCGACTCGGTCAACGTAGGCGGTAGCTTGCGCGAGAGCTTTCTGCCTTGGCCTGTAAAAGTGATGGTTGAAGCCGAACGAGATTGGGATCGAGGAAAGGAATGAGAAGGGATGGCATCGAGCTCCACCGTGTCCTCTTTCTCTCGCTGCAGGTTCCAGTACTCGTGGTCTGGAAGCTGGAAAATATGCTGTCCCGGGAGAGCCATGGTGCCAAGGTGAGACAGGTCGTGGGCGCTTTACTGCGTAAAATTGCCAAATCCGGGGACGGACGGGAGTACTTCGGGAAGGTTTGGCTGAGTGCGGTTTTTGGGTGGGCGCTGATTGGTCGGTAAGGTGTGGTGAAGGTTAAGACACTTGTGCGAGACTATCGTTGGGAAGGAGGAAGAAACAGAAACCTGACCGACGGGGGTGGACTCATATAGGGGAGCGAGAAAAGATTTAAGTGGAGCTCAGAACGGACGATAATACGCAAGTCGTCAGACGACGATCATCTGGCCTTGGGCGCGTAGAATGGGTGGCTCGAGGAATTCAGCGCCAGGTCAATGACGGAATCTCGGTGGAACCTGGCGTGGGGTCATTCAGATCCCCGACCGGATCGACCCACTTGCAGCAATTCGCGGAACGGGGAGTCACCACTAAATGAGCTCAGGAGTGGTCCCGCGGGCTTTAGCTCCTGGTCGCCCGATCGCTTCTCGTACCCAGTGCCTCGATCCGGAAAGTGGGCGCACCGTTGTCTTTAGTCCGGTCTAAAACAGGCTTCCAGGCCAGAATAGGTGGCAGTTGAAGAGTGGCGTTTGAAGAATGCAAGAGCTATTGTAAGGCGACCGCATCCAGAGGCCATTCCATACACTTTTATGCATCCACGCACAGAGTTGTTCTGTACATCTCTTGTATCATCTTGAATAACATGCCGACTCCACCGAAAACGGGGTAATTCACCCCAAATTACCAGCGCGTGCCAATTTCGAGGCGAACGCAAAGCGCAATTAGGTCAGGGGGCGAGCGTGTTTGGTAACCGTTCCACGTCGCTTCGAGGCATGTAACCGGTGTCGGCCAAAGGCGACTCAGTTCAATTGTTCGCCATTGATATTGTAACGGCGTTGTGAACGCATACTTGGCGCGTAAAAGCGTGGAATGTTGACTGCAATCCGCGCTAAGGGCGTGAGGGGGGCAGACTCGCATAACTCCTTATACTCGAGCTTGGCCAGGTGTCAGGACTCCAATCGGGAGGCCATTCTTGTTGCTTCCGAGACCACGCGGAAACCACGAAACGCCATTGATTTCAGTGCTATCATACTATACACTCGCTGTCACCACCTCCCCTCACTCCCATGCACCGTCCCAGCCCAGCGCGCTCATATCCCATCCTCCGGCCTGTTCGCCCTCCAACACCCATCCGGTGACGTCCATGACTGCTCCCGCACAGCGGATAAAGATGGTCCCGTCGATTCCATCTTGCTCCTGCGTGTTTCCGTACAAGGACGAGTAATGTACCAGCGAACGGATAGCCTTCGGCACGTGCGAGTCTGTGAAATAGTTAGAAAAGTGTCAGCATGAACAGGTCGGGATGATGTGGAGCTGCGTACCTTTGGCATGGAGAGAAGTGTCAATGATATGTGTCCAAGGATTGTACGTTGGCGCGCCGATCGTGTCTGTCCCCTTGGCGGAGACTTTATAGTCCTTCGCAGAGGGGTTCTCTGAATACGACATCAGGAGCGCGGTATCGAGCTTGGGTCTTCCTCGAGCTAGGACGGTATGGAGCACGACGAGGAGATATGACTGGAGCACGATCCGTCGCTCGGAAAGCGACAGCGGGGAGAGGTAACTCGGGAGGAAGATGGACGACGTCAGTGTGTGCATCTGGAAGGTCAGCGTTGGTGAGTTAAGGCTTGATTAATGCTTGAGCGCCACACAGACCCACCAGGAAGAAATCCACCCTCTTCTCCTTGCCTGGCCGGCCCGTCGCGCCCGTGAGTAGCGTCGTCAAGATGGCAATCTCTTCCAGCTTCTTCTGCAGCCCTTGTCCTTCAAGGTCGACGTCTTCCAGCGACCAGAGCGACACCAGCCGTCGGGTCTCGTCCGCCTTGCCGTCCTTGAGAGCATCTTTGAGACGGGTGTTGATCAACGCGTCCGGATCATACGGTCCCGGGGCGAGCGAAGGGAGGGTAGAAAACTCGGTGTAGATGTCCAATAAAGATTTCGAGGGCTCGTTCGGGTGGTTGGGCAGAGTCGCTTGTGGCCAGTCGTCCGGGAACAAAGCCGCTTCGAGGTCTGGCGAGTGAACGGCGGCTTCTGCCAACCTATCGCAGGCATAAGTGCTGATTCCGCGCTCCTAACGAAGAAAGACAGCAAACCCTTACCCTTCAGCGAGGACGATCTTGTCGCCGAATTCCAATCCGAACCCGACGTGGATGAAAGGGTGGATGACGCCCGCCACGAGACGGATCATCATCCGCGGTCCTGCCTTGTTGCCCTTGCCTCCCGAGTTCTTGATTCCCGTCAGCCCTTCCTCTGGGTTCGAGCCAAGGGAAGATACGCACTGCCTCGACCGAAAACAGATACTGCTTGACGGTCTCGAGCGACCCCAGCCGCTCGATCTCGGCGTGGAAGAAGGTGAGGTAAGGGAGGAACGCCTCCTTCTGCCCCAGCCACCTGGGGTCGCTCCAGTTCTCCCTCGTGATCGCCGGAGGCACTTTCTCCTCTCCGACTCCTCGTTCGCGCGGATCTATGCTTGTGAGGTCCCGCTGATCGTGGGCCCAAGTCTCTTCGAGGAGTTTCGGTGTCGCGCCAAGTGCGTATCGTGTAAGCTGGGAGTGCGCGAAATGGTTGTGCTCGACTACGGGTCGAACGGTCAGAGGTCGCCGACTACACTGCAACGGAAGGTCAGACGCACACCTCCGCTTGCCCCAGATATCGAAGCGACGGTCATTCTCCTCGAGCGTGCGGCGTAGTACCGCTGTCGAGGCCGGGGTGATGCCAGGCCATTTGAACAGACTCGAGGGAGAGGCCGTCGAGCTGGGAGATGTCTGCGTCTTGGCGGAAGTTGACATCTGGGAGACGAGTTGAGTGATTCTCTTCGAGGTGTGCACAGGCAGCATACGAAGGGCTGTGAAGGGGTCGATGCAGGCCTACTCTGTCTCTCCCTTCTTGTATACGTGACCTTGGCTGAGTAAGTGACTGCCCAGCTCAGTCAGCACGAACAACCTCGCCCGAAAGACCTCGGCCATATGACGTCACGGACGTGTTTTGGATTCTACCGTGTCTGCATTTTGCAGCCTCAACCTTTGCCATAAATTCAACCCACCATGTCCGAACAAACAACCACTGAAAGCGAGGAGCAAGCGCCTGCACCTTCCCAGATCAATGGACAGCTGACAGTGAGCTCGTCCCCGCTCGATACATGTCTTCGCTGACAGTCGATGTCAGGCTGCGCAAGGACTGGTTTACTCCGTACGGTTGCCCATCTCTATGCATTGCCGCAAGATTGATGCTGACTGAATGGACACAGGCCATTGGCTCCGTCATCCCCGAAGCGCTCGGATCGTCATCCTACCTCGCGTCCGGGGCTGAATTGCAGGAAACGGGCCAGAAGGAAGTGGACGCTGCGAAGCGCAAACAGGCGATCGAAGCGACCGTCGACTCTGCGTCCGGCAAGCTGAAGTCGTGGGTCCCTCCCTCTTTTGGGGAGCTAGAGGCTGATGAATGCGCATGGCAGAGGCGTAGGATACCTCACCGGCAACCAGGAGCGACAAACGCAAGGCAACCTCGAGGCAGAGAAGGCGCAGTGGTCGTACAAGCAGGCCATGTCGGACGGCGTCGCTGCTGTCCCGGTCCCGAGTGCCGAGGGCGTCAAGGGGAAGCTGCAGAGTGTCAAGGGGATGGTCACCGGCGATATGGGCGAGCAAATGAAGGGGAACGAAAGGGCTGAGAAGGCGGCATGGGCCGACGGTGTGTAGTGGCGCGCGCAATGTCCAGCTGCAGGTCAGCGGTGTGATGCGATGGTCTATGATACTGGTCACATGTAGGCGGTACAGTGCGAGAGGTTGGCAAACGGTTCCAGGGAGAAGATACGCTATGAGCTGTAGGTGTGATAGTGATGCACCAGACATGACAACAGGAACGACGATCGGAAGAGGAAACAGCTACGCCTCGCCAAGTGGTGCTTGATTGTGGCAGCTAGGAAACTGTCACCTCGGAGGCCCTTGGCGGGGGACGGGCTTCGCACGCCCCTTCGCAGAATCTTTCTCCGAGCTCGGGCCGGTCCCTGCCGATCTTGCTTGTCACCACGGCGTTTGCTTCTGGGCCTGCAAGCTTTATCTGACCTGCACTCGAGGCCCGCCGGGGTGCTACTCGAAAGGCACAGGCGAACGCGACCACTGACGAGTGAACTGTCGAGGTGGCGGGTGTGGGCCCGAATGATCGTCCTCTGGGTGTAGGCCGTCTCGGTGGGTCGAGGAATGTTCCGGTCTATTCGGCACGAGCAGTTGCTGGGTTCGTCGGTCGGAGTGGAGGGGCGAGGTCAGCGTCGGGCCAAAGGGGGGGGGAGAGAAAGCAGCAAAAGGCCCACAAAGGCGGACGGTGAGGATGGCGTCATCGGCCGCTCAGGGGCGGACGCAGAATGATGCAGTCCGGATGCTGTCTCGTTCACACGCTCCACGTGGCTGACCCTTACTCCAGCACAACGGTCCCGTTTTGGTCCACCCTCCGGCCAATCCTCCTTAACCGGTCTGGCTCATCCCCGCTCGTCTCCCATTCGATTCATTCACCAGGAAAAACAGTCGCTGCTATCTTTACTTGATCGGAGCAACGCTCACTCTCCCTCCGAGGACACGCAAAAGAAAAACCCAAGCCATACGATCCACGGCTTCTCATCTTTATCCTTTGACCAGGCAAACTCCACAGCACCCCTCCACCGCAACCTTTTTTAACCGGCACATCATCGTCGCCTTGCACTCTCACGGCCGATCCGAGACACAGACCGCCGGTTGACGTTCCGACCCACATCGTCTTGACCCATCGTCGTAGGCAGATCTCTGCCTTGTGAATGCAGTAAACGACTCGTCTCACTCGTCCCAGTCTTGGTTCGAAGCCCCGACGCCGACGTCTTCTGACCGTAGACCCGTCGGAACATTCTCGGGGGATACCCTGGGCGATCTTTTCGATCCCCCCCATGTCTTCTCCTACGAAAAGCCGGTCTTCGCAACCAACCTACCCGATCGCTACCAGGTCTATCGCGCCCAAACCCTCCGCCTCGCATGAAAAACCATCCTCGTCATCGACCTCGTCCTCGTCAACAAACACCACGACATCCTTTGCCACCAGCGATTCGCATCCGTCCTCCAACTTCGGATACCACAGTCTTCCCACGCCGACGGATCCGTCCATGGTGTTCCCCGCGTACGACAATTACAGCCAGTATGGAATGTCAAAGGGTGCGAGCGGGATCGTCGGGTCTAGCTATCCCGACAACTCATACACCCCCAATGGCATGTATTCCAGTCTCGGGCTTTCGGGTGGATACGACAACAAATCCCAGCTGGGAATGAGTGAGTGCTATCGTGACGCTTGACGAGCAGACGCTCAACTCGGTTCAGCCGGGATGAGCAATATGCAGTCGCAATCATTCAGCCAATACGAGGCGTACCAATCTCCCACCTATGGCTACGGCGTCGGCAACAGCGCAGGGTGGCCGCAACAGAATGCAGGCTACGCGAACGGCTATCCCAGCTGGTCGGGCAACCAACCCCAGTCTGTGCGTCCTTCCGAGTCCTTCTCCGTTGGCGAGGAAATGCTCACCACGCCGCAGTCCGAAGTCACCCCCGGTTCTCCCATCCTTTCTGTTTCACCCATTACAGTCCAGCCATCCATGACCCTTCCCGACCAAAAGCCAGTCTTTCCCAGTGTCTCTTACAATCCCACCTTTGCCTCGGGGTCCGAAACCGAGTCCGAGTCCGATGACGACTTTGCTGCGGACGATCCAAAGAAGCGCAGGCTCTCACGGCTGATCGGCGAGACCGACCCAGAGTACGCTCTGCGCCAACGACGATTGACGTGGCCCGCCGAGGAGCTCGACTTGGCCATCGATCCCCCCGCTAACGGAGGGAAACCAAAGCGGGGCGAGAAGCGCAAGATGCAGAACCGTATCGCGCAGCGGGCTTTCAGGGCGCGGACAAAGATCCACCACATCGAGGTGAGTCGCTTGCCCTCCGACTGCGGATAGGGGGGATCAGATGCTGACGACCCCTGCGGCAGGTCGCCAAACAAATGTCGCAGCTGAAAGCGCTGACCGAAGCCCAAGCCCAGCGACTCGACAAGCTGACCCACCTGGTGGACAAGCTGCAAAAGGAAAACACGGCGTTAAAGGCCGATCGCTGGGCGCACGCTCTGGGTGATGCACAAGCCAAAGCGTTCGCGGCTGCCGAGCAGGCGAAGCACGAGGTGGAAGAGAGATGATAGGGCTCCCCGCAGGGGGAGCCCATCAGCACTACACTTTCCTAGCACTGCCATAACCAAGCTTGACTGGGTGAGACGAGACGACGGGGCTGCCCACCAGGGGGAGCCCGCCAGCCCTGCACTTTCCTAGCTTCCTTTTGGTAATGATCGTGGGAGACTTATATACGATCATTGTACGCATCTATGCTTTCACCGTCCCCCGCCTGTAGCACTTTTGTATGTTACTCTAGATTCTACTTCTGTCCCGAGACCAGTCGCTTCGCCTCGTCCGTGAAACGCGTCAACGCAGCGACGTCCTGATTGCCTGCTTCTTTCTCGGCCACACTGTCCGCCAAACGCTGGAACATCAGTGCCAGACCACGGTACGTGTCGGCGACATTGCGCTCGGGCGAGATATCCTCGGGTTCGGGGTCGGACGCCCCGCCTAAGAGGGAGGTATCGATAAACGAGGCGATCTCTTCCATCTCCCCGACCCAGCGGTACGCCTTCGGCATCATGTCCGGGAACCGCTTGGATAAGCCCTGGAGCAGTGCTGGTTGAGACGCATTCAGCTCCTCCAGTAACGCCTGGGACGTGGCCTCCGAGTGCGAGTTGGCCGCTGTCGTGCTCGTCAGGGGATAGATGTGCGGGGGGGGGGG
>JASZXS010000129.1:0-37921 GCA_035521475.1 Tremellales sp. Uapishka_1 | reverse complement strand
CCGTCCACCCCTCCACTCCTGCCTCATGCAGGCCATCTCTCGCCGCAGAACCCACACTGCCTGTCCCACGCACAGGCACACGACTATTCCAAATCCATCGTCACGCAACTGATCATCGAAAACAAGCTCGCTCCCTTCTATCGGGGTCTCGAAGATTGGGAAGAAGGTTGGACCGAGGATGACGTCGGCCGGATGCTGGGCGAGATCCGGGAAAAAGATTTCCAGGACGGTGTGATGAACAGCTATACCGAGAAGCTCAAAGAGGAGCGGGAAACGGGCGGTGGCGTTGGGAGTGTCGTCAAGAAGATGGGCGCGAGAAGAGGGCGAGATAAACGGGAAGGGGAGAAGGAAGAGAGGGAGAAGAGGGAGAGGATGGCGTACCTTGGTGCCGTCGAGTGTCCGATTTGCTTCTTGGTAAGTTGAGGCCCGGTCAGTGTCTTGCGAGATCCTGACGACCGATCGCTTTCCAGAACTACCCGCCCAATATCAACACCACGCGGTGCTGCCAACAACCTGTCTGCACGGAGTGCTTTGTCCAGATCAAACGAACCGAAGCCACCGTCACTCACCTGGAATCGGAAGCAGCTTGCTGTCCATACTGTGTTGAGACCGACTTTGGCGTCATCTACGAACGGCCGCAGGTGGATCTCAGAGCCGTCGGTTCTGCTCTGGGCACCTCGGTAGACGGCGAGAGCGGGTTTTCCGCCATTAGTTTTGCGTCCAGCGATATTGGTCCCGGCATGGCACCGAACGTCAAGGACAAGGTCAGAAGGAAGAGTGTCAGTCACAAGAGCGCAGAAGTGGTCACGATCGGTTCGTCTCTGCTGTGCTTGGAGTCGAGTGATCGCTCACGCGTTTTGGTCAGACCAAATTCGACCCGACTGGGAGACAAAATTGAATGCTGTGAAGGCTGCAGCGGCGAGAAGAGCGTCGAGGAGAATCGTCATGAGACAGGTGAGCGGGAAGATCATTCTTACCAACAGTATTAACGACACTGCAATGGACAGGTCGGGGACCGTCTGATTCCCGTCGGGTTCACCTCGTCGCGCGCCACCGGAACGGCAGATTTCTCCATGTCTATCCCGCCAGACGAGGGTGGGTCAAGGCGGTCGAGGCGCCGCGATGATGCTCGAGATATGGAAGAGGTCGGTCCTGGGTTCTCGCTCTGAGGCTGAACTGATCACCACCTCTAAGCAGGCCATGATCATGGAAGCTATGCGGTTATCCATGATCGATCACGAAGAACATCAAAAGAAAACGGCCGAAGAAGCGAAGAAGGCGTCCAACTCGTCGGTCAATCTATCTGCTGGATCCGGATCGTCGACCCCTATCGCCGCTCCCCAACCCTCTGGGCCGTCCAAGCTGCGCAGATTGTCATTGTTGGCGAGCGGCAATCGCCCGAGCTCGTTGAAGTCTCACGAGGGCTCGCCGAGATCCGTGTCGTTTGCGCAACCCAGCGCCCCTTCGGCCACACCGTCATCGTCGCATCTTCATCTACCTGTTGATCAGCCGCAGCCATTCATTCAGCAACAGCGACCGTCCTCGCAACCAGAGCCGTACCAACATTATCCGCAGCATCAACAGAGGTTGAGCATGGACATGGCACCGCTCGTTCCGGACCAAGCTGTCAAACCGACTTTACTTCGGACCGAAACTGAGCTCAGTGGCGTCAGCGAGAGGACCGAAGTGGGGCCGTCGTATGCTCCATTGGAAAGCGACGAGGAGTAAGGCGCCAGATGGAGAGGCGAGAGGGGCAGCACCAGCAGCAGGAGAGGAGGGAAGTGTGCTGGATACCTAGAGTTCTTGTTTCTATAATCGCGTCTCGAGAAAGGGGTCGACGCTAGCTGCGCGTCGGCTCCGGACCGTCCTGATTGTATGTAACCCTATATGCATGTACCCGGAAATGCAGGACGACTATGCAGGAAGCCTGCTACAACTGTAAGTACCTCTACCGACGTCCGGTTAAGACCGAATGACGTCATGATGCCGAAGCCGCTTTACCAGATCGGCCAACCGGACCATTATCAGCCTCCACCACCTTCCATCTTCTATTACCTCTTAATTGATCCACATACACGCACTACACAACACCCAACAGCATGTCCCTCTCTCTCCTCAGACTTCGAGCCCCCCTCTCGCGATCGGTGCGACCCATCGCGTCGTCCACCCGCGCCATGAGCTCTCATGTCCACGGCGGAGACCCTGATGTCAGTTTTCATTCGGCGGAACGAGCCCTCTTCTGACGTGATTTCTTCCTAGGTGATCGCTCATGAGAAGGCAAAGAATCTCTCGGGTACGCAGGACTCGAGTGCGCCGCACAAGGATCACGCGCCCGGATGGAACGAGACCCTGGCGGTGAGTGCGAGTGTCTGAACATCTGAGCGGCCGGCTGACCGAGCTCGGCGGGACAGTCGGATTCGGAAGCGAGTATCAAGGTGAGCCAGCCGATGGGCCGATTGCTGTCGAGCTCGTGCTGATGATAGTGCTTTGTAGGCGGACCAGGCTGCGCCCGGCACGGGCGGACCGACAAAGGAGATGCAGGATTCCACGGTCAAACGTAAGTACTGCTTCCGTGCTCCATTTCTGAATCCGGCTGAAGAAGATCTTGACAGACACTCACGACAAACACCACAATGTTGACGAGACCGACCGAACGCACAAAATCCACAATGCAAAGGGCAATGCGGAGATGACAGGCAGTGAAGATGCGGTGAGTCACGAGGCTTGATTATCAGAGTCATGGCTAATTTTGGGTCAATAGGTCAAAGCTGATCGAGGTGAACACTGATCGATCATCAGTAGGAGCTGGAAAATTGTATGGCAGGAAGAACAAAGAAAAAGGAGGAAGTAGCATATTCTACATGCAAAGAACGAGAAACGATGGGATTTCGGGCACCCTCTTGGTCGTCGTGGATCTTGTCTGAGGCAAGCAACGGCTGGTCACGATGAGACTTGTAGGCTACACTGGGTCCATTCCATCCAGCATCTACGAACCATCAACACGAGTCCGACTATCGCTCTCATGACTCAACAAGCCCTCCTCTTCACCCTCCTCGCTGTGTTTCTTCCTCCTAGCCAGGTGCCTTTCCCTGCCCCTCCGTGACCTGCGCCCGCACATGTCCGCCCGTCCCTCATCAAACTTCATCTTCATGAGCGTCCCGATGATGATCCACCAGTAGACCATATAAGTGGTGCTATGCGATGACCATTAGCCCATTCATTCCGCACACAGCCATCTCTCTGCATCAGTGAACTTACACTGTCCAGAACGTCCCGACGTTGTTCCAACCCACCAAACTATTCGCCAGCTGAGACCACCCGCTTGTGCCCTCGCTCCCAACTTCTGGATCGCCGTACCGCAACTTCCAAATGTTCCCATCGACGCGATAGCTCCCCGGTCCAGACCCACTTTCCGCGGCCGCCTGGCCTACGCCATTGACAAAGTATTGTCGCTCAAACGAGAAGGCGGAGCGGGACGCGAGCCCGGAACCGATGAGGAATAACAGCAGCGTCGAGGCGGTGGTGAAATGTCTCAGAGAGATTGTAGCCGACGAAGAGAAGACGAGGTAGGCGAGGAGGGCCCCGACCAGGAGACCAAGGAGGGATCCTCCGATGATCGAGTGGCCCGAGGCCGACATTCCGACGCCGCCGAGAAAGACGAGGCCCTCGAGGCCCTCGCGGAGGACCGTGATAAACGGGAGTCCAAAGAGGATCATGTGGGGCGACGTCTGAGACGAAGTCTCGTACTCTGCCAACAGCTTTATACGCCACTTGGTCTGCGCGTGCGGAAGGCGAAGGAACGCGAGGCCCATGACGAGGATCCTGGCGCGTTGAGATCAACTTGGAGCTCCACGCCAAAACACACACGCACAGTATCGATGCGAGGAGACAGAAACCCCCTTCCCACAACAGCTCCGCGGACGCCCATAGATCTTTGGTGTAGGTGTAAAACTGGCTGGTCAGCGGTGTCCATCCTTCCAGACATACGATATAGAGAAAGATGCCGCCAATGACAATGGCCGTCAGTCCACCGCTGATCGCCCCCGTCCAGATCTGCATTTTCATCTGCCGACGCATGCCTGCCGTCTCGGAACCCGCCCCGCCGTCCGAGATGGACAGCGTTGCGGTCTCGGTCCCATAGTTCGCGCGTTCGTTCGGTAGGAGTTCCGTCGAAGATCTCGCAGAATCTGGGTCCGATTGCACACGGGATGAACCAGTCGGAGAAGCGGGGACGAGCTGACGAACAAAGCCGAGTAGTACAGCGACTTTGCATGATGTCAACGCACAATCTACAGACAACAGTCCACCCACTAATGATTCCAGCCTCGAGCGTCTCGCGAAGGAGGATGAAGAACGCGACGGGCTGCAATGAAAAGTCAGTCGGTTCCTGCTCCGTGAACAGCAATGCTCACGGAGAGGTAGTCTGCTATGGACATGTTGCGGAGAGCATAGGATAGACTGAGGAATTGGAAAGATGCAGCATGTTGCACGATCACCCGATTCCGAGTTGAACCGGGCGGGCATTTCCGACGATATCAGCCGGGTTCCGGCAAAAGACAACCAAAAAGGATGCCTTCATCCCGGGTCGAACAGGAGACCTCAGAATTGAGTATTATTGAATACTAGTTCCGTGTGATAACCACCTACACCATAAAGGCTTCGTGTTCAAGCTTTTCTTACGTCAACTATATTCTATGTTTTCAAACGCCTCGTGAGTCGCTTCAAGAAGTCGTGTAGAACTCAGGACAGATGCAATAAGAATCACTCATTGGACATGAATCACTAAAGCTGCCTGCAAACACTCCCGATATAAAGGAACACGAATTGAGGGCGTTGATTCAGCTAGCAAGCATTTCCTGCGGGAGATCTTTTTGGTCCGCCATAGCGAAATACACAGATCAGTTGTCACCCGCCCCTGGGGTGATAGGTCTCTGTCGCACTTCCCACCATACGCAGTCTGTCGTCAAGGACTTTACAGATAGGACCAATCGTCCAGACCAGGTCAGCCCCCATCTTTCAATTTCGAAGAGGAGAAACACCGCACTTGGACGACGCCCCGAACACTTACCGTGATCCTCAACGATCCTCATCAGCCCATATATCACGTGATAAAGATAAGGTTCGCGTGCCCACTCTGGAATCAAGAACGTTATCAAACAAACCCGGTGGATGTCCCTACTCCTCCAGTAATCACAACGAAAGATGCCCACCCCTCCTCCCTTGCTCCCCTCGCACTCGTCGCAAAATATCAAATCGGGTCTCCCTTCGCCTGGGCCGAACTCCCCAAAGCACCGGAACTCATTCTCCAATGGCGCGTTCTCGGTCAGTGGGACATCGAGGTCGCCAGGTCCGTCGCGAGATTTGCTGATGAGAGGAATGCACATGGTAGGAAAAGGAGCCGACGCGAAACGAAGAGATACCAAAGGAAAAGAAAAGTCCTCTGAGCGCTGCAATGATCGGTAGGACGAGAGACACGCGGTATGGCTGGAGGATAGAGTTGACGAGATCCCAGTGCCAATATGGATTGCGCTGTCTTCCACGGTTATTATATATAACAGTGAGCATCTGAGCTCGGTCGTGGCCGAGATGGTGCTCACACTTCGCAGAATATCTCTATTCCAACTTGAATTTCCCATATGTGAGTTTGCATTCTGCCATGCTGCGGTTTGTTATAGTGACTGATTGCTTTCCCGTAGCCAGTCTTCATGTATGCAGTCAACGAACCCTGAGCATTGCTGACGTACCACAGTACCTCGTTCCATCTCGGATGTGCTGTAAGACGGTCCTTCCGGTGCTGGAGGAGAGCTGATATATCGGACAGGCCATAGGGACGCGAATCCTGCGAGCAACGACAAACCTGATGGACGGTCTGGAAACAATAAACATGACTGTGAGTAGCGCTTCGCGTCGAGCAATATCTCACTGTTGCATCCATGCTGACGTCTTATTCTCACAGCAAGACCTCTATGTCAAGTCTATTATCCCCATCGGGATCCTGTTTTCAGGATCGCTGATTCTTAGCAATATGGCGTACTTGTCGTACGTCTGCTGTCGACACGAGGCGTTCTTAGCTGATCATCCTCTCCAGGTTGAGCGTTTCCTTCATCCAGATGCTCAAGGTACATTCCGACACGAGAGATGTGTTGCAACGCAATCTCACAACCCCTCCTCAGGCTTTCACTCCTGTCGCTATTCTTCTGATCTCTGCCACCTTCAAACTCCAATCCCTCAATCAAAAATTGATCTTGATTGTTGTCGTAAGGATGCTCGGTAGTTCATGAGGCGCGTCGGTTGACTTCCCCTCCCAGCTCATCTCCACGGGCTGTGCTCTGGGCAAGTCTTACGGTTACCCTCTCTCCCCTCTATTGAATCTTACCCTATCTCAGCTGCGTACGGAGAGGTACACTTCGAGATGTTTGGATTCCTCTGCCAATCAGCTGCAGTCGTCGTGAGTCGTAACTCTTAGCAGTACCGGTCTGTAATTTACAACCCCTTGCCTCCAGTTTGAATCGTCGTCAGTTTCTGTATCGTTCGTCCCTTCAGCACCTAACCCCTTTCAGCCGTCTGGTGATGATCCAGATCCTTCTGCAGGGATTGAAGGTTCGTTTCACGGTTTCACGCCACATGTCCCTGGATGATTTACGACTTCTTTTCAGATGGACCCCCTTTGCTCCCTGCATTATTACGCACCTGTATGTCTACGTTCCCGGGCAGCGCTGACCTCTAGGTCTGTGCCATCATCAACGCATGTTTCCTGCCTTTCACCGAAGGACTAGCTCCTTTCCGAGAGTTGGCTAGAATCGGTCCTTTGGTTTTGATGAGCAATGCCGCGGTGGCGTTTGGCCTGAATGTCGCCGCAGTTTTCCTCATCGGTGCTGCTGGAGGATTGGTCTTGACGCTGGCCGGGGTCTTTAAGGTAGGCTCTGGTATGTGCATAGCTGTGGTTATACTCATCTGTTCACAGGATATCCTCCTGATCTCTGCTAGTTGCCTCTTCTTTGGAAGTGCCATTACACCGATCCAGATCTTTGGTGAGCTGTCTTTTGTATTCTTCATTCCCTCTAGCTGACTTGGACTTCTAGGATACGCGCTGGCCCTTAGCGGCTTGGTAGCCTACAAGACAGCTTCTTCGAAGTAGGCTTCGACTGGCGACGCGACGGATGATTCTCGGACCACCCCTCTAGACCAAAAGACTTGAACACTTTTATAGAAGCGTCGTAGCTTTGCTTGCGGACCACACATATCGTTATACACCGGTAGATTATCGAACGTAACACCATTGGACAAACTCATGGATATTTCCGGCATCGAATGCATAGGATATACCCTTTGAGGCGATATGATGTTGTCTGTGATCCAAAGGCCCCCATCTCACTTACCCCTCTTTCACAGGGTCGGTCAGAATGATCACCTATTCCACATTTTTAAAGGAGGACGAGCAGGATTTGATCTCATAAGTGCCCTCGAGAGCGCACTCCTTTCTCCTCCCTCCTCCTCCCTTTGCTTATTTGCAATCAATCATCCACTCCCCTTCTTCTCGTACAGGTCTAGGACTCTGCTTCGGTTTCTTGGCACCTTATACCGAAATGCCATGTCAAGATGCTCCAACGTCGACGCTGTTTGGCACTTTGACGTGAGTGTTTCACGGCACGATAACGATGGATGGTTTCTGATCTCATGGGGTCCAGCTCGTATATTGAATCAGTCTACACTTCGACTTCTGAATTCACCGTTACACCGATGCCGACGTTCTCCACAGTGTCGACAGCGACATGTGCGACAGGCGGATTGAGCTCACCTTGGGACGTGCTCGATGCGTCTCTGGCGAGTGGTTCTTCGGTCCAGTTGCTTCCGTTACAGGTTGGCGGGGAGGATCTGGCGGTCGGAACGTCAGGTCAGACACCTGGTATGACTATGGCGGCTACACGAACGACGTCCACCGTACGACCTCATGCGACATCAGGCGGGCTTACGAGGACACTCACATCTCCTCAGCGAGACAAAGCCAAAAACCCATCCCGAGAGAGCTCGACAGCGCCCGATGTCTCACGAGGCTCCCATGCTCGCCACCACCGTCGCCGTCAAGGGAGCAACCACGAACGGGCGTTTGACGAGTGTCCATTCGGCTCGTGGACGACGCTCACCTCCATACATACGATACAAGGACGTCCGACGCCCACGAGCACTATTGTCGTCCTGACCACATCTATCCCCGCCCTTGTCACATCGCCTACCGAGACGCTGTACAGTACTTGCGAATCGTCGTACACTATTACGGCTGCCACGTCTCTCAGCGTGTCTTCAATTTCAACCAGCTCTTTCCCGTGTTAGTTGACTTTTCCCCCATGGTATAGATGCTAAAAGACAGCACAGGGAATGCCACGCAGGACTTTGCTCTTTCGCAGACAACATCAATGTCAACTTGGTCCACCGCGTCGATCTCATACCAGAGTCGTGAGTAGTGCGAGGAGCGTTGTACGCAAACGCTGTGGCTCAATGGTGCAGCAGATCGCAAGCCGAAGCCAACTGCGGACGTAACTTGGGTCTCTACTTCGGCGTCGACCCTTACAACCACAACAAGCTCATATACTACACCCAGCCCATCGCCTGCGTTCACTCATTCTGCATCGCTTTTGAGCGATCAGATTCCCGCCACACCCTCGTCCACCCTTCCGACTCCTACCTCTCCTCCTCCGCTCGATACCGCTGGTACACCGTCTCGGAGTAGCATCCTCCCTTCCGCCTCCTCGAGCGTGTCCTCAGCCAACGACTCCTCGTCCAGCTCCGGCAAGTCCGCGGGAATAGCGATCGAAGGTGTACTTGCCCTTCTGTTCCTCATTGCGTTCACCCTCTTTCTCGTACGGCTATGGACGCGCCGAACGCGCCAGCGCCGGACAAACGAGCTTCGCAGCTCATGGTTCTATGGGGGAGATGTGGCGGAACCCGAGCAACGGGAGGAGGTAAGTTGGGCAAACCATTTCGATTGCCTTTGGGGTCGCTGATGGGTCCTAACAGCCTACTCCTCAATCTCGCTTCTCTGCACCATCCCTAGCACCCTCGCGGATCAATCGAATCTCACGCGCCGTTCCGGCCTTTCTGGCGCTCCCTATCTCGCATATGCGGGCCAGCTCGAGCCGGTTCCCCTCTACTTCCAAATTCCGCCACCAGGGCCAGAATCCTGCTTCTCATTATAATTGGGCAGACAAATACCGAATGGCCGTCACCCCGCCCATCTCGTCTCCCCGACCGCTTCCCCCGGTGAAGGAGCCAGATTGGAACCCCGTGCTGACCGTCACGGCTCCGACCGAAAGCGCCGTGTCGTAAGTTTATAGTTTGAACCGACCAGACACCCTCGTGTTCCCCTTACCGCCCGTATCTCTTCCCGAGCCGCAATTTACCCACTTCAATGGCTATCCGTCCGGTACGTCGGGTGCGTTCGAGTATGCCGACTACACCCAGAGCGGGCGAGAGTCCCTTGCTACGACGAAATCGAAAGAGTCCGGATACACCACCCGTCAAACCAAGAATTGGTACGACAAGCCCCTGTGGGATGCCCCTCGGTCTACGCCCGCGGTAGCTCAACCGAGCACGATATACGGCGGGATCGAGGAGCCCGTTGGGCGCAGGGTCAGGAGTGTCCGATGGGAGGACGGTCCGATGGCGCTGTGAAGATGTATGCATACAATTGGATGGTTTATATCGTTACAACCAGACTCGTTAATCGTCATCCTCGGCATCAGACACCATGGCGCTATCCGTCTCGCCCATTCCAAAGACTGCCTCCATCCTTCGTCGCCGCATCAACTCGGCCTCGGTGACGTTGCCAACCAGTTGCGGTGCCAGACCGGCGGCGGCGAACACAGGCGTGGCGGCTCGTGCGCCACCAACGACGGCAGCGACCAGACTGTTCGTGGGAATCATCGGCGGCGCGGCGCCTTCGTTGGAGCCCCGTCGCTCGCTTGGTGCTCCATACAGGTTGGAAAGAGGCTTGGCCGCAGCTTTTCGGATCGGCGAGGCTTTCGATGAACCGAAAAAGGCGAACGTCGCCGAACCTTTAGGAACGACCGAGTTGCTGGGCAGGTTTCTCATCGCGAGCGGCGGCGTCTTGACCATCATGACTTCTCCCGAAGACCCAGTCTCGTCGAGATCAAAACGCGGCGCTGATGACGAGCGCGGGAGATCCAACGCCAAACCCTCTCGGGACTGTCGCCTGGCGACCGGCGTGAAGTGCGAGGGCGGGGGCGTCTTTCTCTTGTTCTTGGGCGTGAACGACACAACGCCATCGTCGTCCGACCCGAACCCGCCGAGATCGGATCCTCCCAACGTGGACTCGTCCACGGTCTTTTTGTACTCGTTGACGGGCTTCACAAACGTCGTCGGGGGAGCCACGACAAGCGTCGGGATGTCCTCGAAGACCCGATCCGCTCGTTCGAAGGACTCGTCGATCCAATCTGCCATCTCGATCAACACCGGGTCGACCTCCTTCATAATGGACGACATTTGCATGAAGCCATGTCCCCATCCCTCAATGATCCGCATCTGGACCCAGTCGTCATCCGATTGGCTTAGGATGGGATCCGCCTCTTCCTTTCCGGATCCAGTGCCCGTCGACATCCGCAAAGACTCTCCAAACTTCGCAGATTTGCCCTTGGCCAACGTCTCAGCCTCGACAAGACGAGCCCGTTTGGCCTCGCGGATCTTGCCGGCAAAGATGACGGTATCGTCGACGAATGGATCTTTTTCGCCGCAGATAAGGTAGACGGGTGGAAAGTGAGCGAGCAGATGCGGCGGAGATAGGATAGGGGAGATGTAGTAGTCTGTCTCGAAGTCGGGAGAGTTCCTGGGTCCAATGTATAGAATGGCCATGGCTCGCATCTGGAGGACATCAGCTTGGGTAGGCGTTGAAAAAAAGAACTCACCATGCTGGGGGATATGATCCTGTCCTGGAAATATCCAACCCGACTCGTCATGGTCAGCCGCGTTCCTATCGGTGCCCTCTTCTTCTTCTTCTTTTCCGGCAGAGCCACGCCTCCCATCGGTTCAGGAGAGACGGAGCGTGGTATGGACGCAAAGTTGATGCGCGCCTCTTCCATGGGCGTTTTGACTCGCTCCTTCAGCGACTTGTCCGCCTCTCGTCTCCGGTCGTCTCCCTTGTCGTCCTCGTCTTCTGAGTCCGAGACCTCGGAGACTTCGCTTTCCTCCTTGTCGTCCATTCCCGGCATCCAACCTGCGATCCTCGTCGACATGGTTCGCGGCAAGCTCTTCCATGTTCCCTTTGCCGAGCTTGGACTGAATGCCGCAGTCTTTTCCTCCGATGGAGAGATGAAGTTTTTGAGATGAAGGGTATTGCCCCAAGATTTTTGTCTGTGACGCCTCCTATTCTTGACATCGACGTCCTCAACTACACTCAGAGGAGATTTATGACGCATATGATCTTTTCCATGCACTAAACCAGGAATATTCGTTTCGGATTGCTCGGTCCTGAGGACGCGAAGGTTCGCTGGCGACATCCAGGACGTGAAGTTGAAGTCTAAAGCTGGATAGGCCAGAATCATCGAGACTGGCCGGGGGATCGAAGTATGATGTTCGATGATACGGAGCATGATAGTTGCGCAGATGTTTCCGCCCCTGTAGAAGTCAGCATCTGTCTCGACAGGTCTTCGGGGCTTCCGGGAACTCACGCTGAATCACCGGTAAGTACGACCGACAGTTTATTGCTTGCGATCCCGATATCCCGGCCTTTGGTCTCCATCAAGGTCCTGTACGCATCGAAGCCTTCTTCAATGGCCCAGGGATAAGGATCTTGGCGACAGCAATTCAGCTTCGCTCCTCGAAGAAAAGCACAAGAAACGACTGACATTCCGGAGCTTTCCCATAGTCGATACCGAGGATGGGTTTGCCCGTCCTCTTGGCCCAGTTCCTCAATCGCTCCTCGTGACATTCCGGTCCCATGGCGATGAACCCGCCCCCTGGGAAATCCACAACGAGTTGGGTGGCCTTGGCGAGCTGTGCTTCCGTTCCCGCAAAAAACAACATTGCCTTGACGGGCGGAAGGGACGATCGGGAAGAGCTAGTGGGTCGAGGGATCAGGAAGTGTCGGACCATGGGTAAAGAAGGGCGATGCAAGGCGGTGAAAATCCGGATCTGTGATAGCTTCAGCCGACGATCCGACCGGTAAGCAGCGCGACTGACGTATGGATTGTTAGTCTTTTCCCAGGTGACTCGAAGCATTTCAACGGTACACAATGCTCTGAACCTTCGCAGCTGAAAACAATATCAGTCGCTCCTCTGATGATAGGGCGCGTGTTCGCGCTGACTGACCACTGCGTCTCCCTCGGTAGCCCAAACTAAGTAATAGCCAGAAAACAGAACGCTTAATATATCCTTGAGCCACTTAGGCCGTATGGTCATGGCAGAAGCGAAGCCAGCATCGAACGCCGTGTTGATGTAGGTTGCCCGATAGTATGAGCGCGAGTACTGGTGAGGCCGTCAGCTGGACCATTCTCAGTAGGGATTCAGACCCACTAGTCGAGCCAACGGTTCTGGCGCTGTCAACATGAGTTAGCTATAGGTGAGCCGATTCGTGGGAGAGTATCTCACCCCCTAGTCCAAACAGATCGTCTACATGTCTGAAGGCATACATCACGGTGAGAGTGCCCAGTATCAGCTGGTATGGTGAGAAGTGTTCTGAGTGAACGTTTCATTCAGTTCCCAACACTCGGTCGAGGAAAAAACCTACTTAGTCTTTGATTGACCCTTCCCATCCATCCTAGACCCCTGCGCTTGCCCACAACACTGATCCATAGACGCAATAGCAAGCTCCTGTTCCCGACCAGCTTCCTCTTGCCGCCCAGACGCGTATTCGACACTGCCTGGATGGCCGATGAGGTACGCGCTCCTGAGAGAATGGATCCATCGCCCTTGTACAGCCTCCAGATGAAGAAGAAGAGGACCAGAAATATCTGGGTCCGGCGAACGACTGGCGACGGTCGACCGAGAATGTGATCAATCATTGGTCGCGATGATTGATGGGGCTGGGAGAGGCGACGAGCGCCGCTGCCTGCGGCGAAATCGGTATTTCTAGTAGCGAAGGGGCTGTATGGTTGGTATGAAGTGAAGTCGAGTAGCTGGTGGATTCCGCAGATGGCGAAAGCGAGGCAGCCGGAACAGTTGTATGGGACGATGCGACACGCCGCCTGACGTGAGACCTTTGGTTGCGTCCACCGAGAATGCGAGGATGCGAGAGTGGAGGGCGGCCGAGGATTCCTGCCTCGTAAGATTGATCGTGGAGCTAAATGGTGATCGGCAGCATTGGGCTCGTGGAGATGCAAGATTTTATCTTGTAAGGCCAAGAGAGATGGATCGTTGTTCCCGTCTAATCTGCAACCGGCCATTACCGCTTCCGGTAACAAACAACACGTCGCGGGATAACCAAAAGCCGGTGCTTTCACAATGCATCGTTGCAACTGGCGTACAAGCGAGCACTTTGGACCGAGGGGACAACGATTGGGATCTGGATCCGCCTTCTGGCTGCCTTGAAATCACTGAATGTTACTGTACAATTGACTGACTTCAACTGAGAAAGGTACGATACTTCGAGAGCAGCAAAAAAGTAGCCAGGCAGTCCCACCGTTTCTCGTAGCCTCGCCTCTCAATTTGCTACTCACTTTGCTACTTACCTGTATGCTTGATCTTGGTCGGTACCCTCGCGGCCAATCTTCAATAGTAGACAAACATCGTGGTGTGCCTGACAACTCGTTCTATTTCCCGAAGACTGTCGTCTACCGAGAGCTAGACATGGCCATCGCGTTGCCCACCATGACTAAACCAAAACCACCTAGACATGTCGCAGTGGCTATCATCTACAACCCAAGCACTCGACGCCTGCTCATGGTGACCAGCCGGAAACATCCGCATTTATGGATCGGTAAGTAGTCTTCCGCTCTGGCCTTTCCTCCTCGCCGATATCCCAAAGAGTAGTGCCGAAGGGGGGGATCGAGGACGGTGAGACGTCTGGACAAGCCGCAGTTCGTGAAGCTTGGGAGGAAGGTGGGCTCGGCATCCCCTCAGGATGGACTTCTGCTCATCAGCCAATCTTACAGCTGGAACCCCTCAAGCGCTAACCCCACCATCGGAAGAAGCCTGTCTGCTCGTCCTGGATCTCCCGCCAGGACCTACCCAGAAACGGGGCTCTGTGTGGCATGTCCAGCTTCTCCAAACGTCCCAGGAAGAAGCAGTAGCTGACTGGCAAGTTGTCCATCCTTCTGTATGGATGCAACTCATTCCCGCTGCAGGTTGGAGAGCGATCAACGAAAGCGCGAATGGGTGACTCTGCAGGAATGCTCTCGTCGTATCAATGAGTGGTATACGGATGAGGGCGCGAGCAAGGAGCTCGAGGGTGACGCAGAAGAGATTGTAAGGCAGAACAAGGCTGCCAAGAAGGGCGCAAAGGGGGGAGCGATGAAGCTCGCGCTGAAAGCCTTTATGGATGTCGAGGGGTTGAGTTTGGAGTAAATGCGCATTATATCTGTGTTACATCGCCCTCCGAGTGTGATTAGTCCACCTCCTTCCTCCATTGCGACCTTGTTACTACTGTAGAGTCCCGGGACCGGTACGGAACAAGCTTAACCTTCCCGCACTGGATTCGCCACCGCCTTTCGTCACAGGCACCACCGTGTTGTTCCCACCTTTTGCACTGCCAATCCACAACAAATCGCTCGGAAATCGTTGCTGGTACGAGGGGCTCACCGAAACAGACAAGGCTACGCCGAGCCAGCTGAGACCATCATCAATGTCGTCGCTGTATCTCCATCCCTCGCGCTCCCGCCAGGCGCTACCGCAGCCTCCATCTCCGACCCCTTCCGCGTCGTCCTCCTCATTCAAGGTCAAGAACCTAAGAAAGCTTCGTCCATGGCCCTTGGGAGTTCCAGGTCGAAGGAAGACAGGATGGGAAAATGGTGATGCCTCCTCGTCCCCAGGAGACGAGATAGAAAAGGAGGCAGATAGAACACCCACCATACAGGTTGAACGATTGAGTCTGGACGGATCGCATGGGGACAGCAACGAGTACGAGTGGGAGGGAGAGTCGGAGGGAGAATACCCTGATGGATACAGCTGGGTGGATCCGTCCATTATCGGGACCGAGCGGCTAGGGGCGACGGTGATTACTTCTTCACCCACCAAATGAAGTGCTGATAAATCCAAGCCCGACCTGTCCAGCCACAGCATCGCCGACGCAGAGCACGAGCCCACAGAACCTGCTCTATCCGGCTCGAGAAACCTCCGCGAACCTTCGCCGCCCACGCTTCCCCCCGAAGCGCCGACCTCTCCTGTGGGAACCCTGTCGCCAGCCGAATCGTACAACCTACTCCTGGCGTACCAAGCCATGTCCACCAATGGCCATTCCCCTCCATCCTCTAGCCCCCATACGCCGACTGCGGCGTCGGACGAGATGCTCCTGCGCAACCCCGATCCGGAATGGTACGAGGTCGTAGATAATTCCGTCTTGACGAGTCTGGGGAGGACGGAGGTGAAGCGTCAGGGCCTGTGGTGGGAACTGATACGAGGCGAGCGCGAGTACGTGAGAGATCTACAGGTCTTGCTGGACGTGAGTGGACGCTGTGGGGAGTCTGTAACTGATAAAGAAACACTGTTAGGCGTTCATCCAACCTCTCCGCGAAGCGGATCCACCTCTGTTGCTACCGGAACCACGTCTAAAGGCCTTTCTGGCAGAAGTCTTTAGCACGACGCAGAGCATCTACATCGCACACGAGCGATTACTCGAGGCACTGATGGGGAGACAGCGCTCGGAATGGCCCTTTGTGAGTCTCCGTATCTCCATGTGACCAAAGAGTAGACTGCTAAGTCTGTCTGAAAGATGACTTCTGCAACGGATTTGCTTCTCGCGACTTTCCTCGACGTCGCCGACAACTATGAGACGGTCGGAGTGTTTCTAAGTTGTCACTTTCCTTACTCATGGTCTTGGTAGTATATCAAGAACTACCCGTTCGCCGAAGCAAGGGTCAGGAGGGAAGCGTTAAAGAATCCTGGCTTTCGATCATTTCTGAACAATCGAAACACGTTGGAGCTGAGTCGCCGGCGAGACCTCGTAAGTTTATCCACTCCCAAAAGCCTTGCGACTGACTAAGCACGTGTCAGTCCGTGTTCCTCTCGAGGCCTCTTACGCGACTTCCTCGTCTAGCCTTAATGCTCGAGACGATACTCGCCAATACGCCCGAAGGCCATCCTGACCGAGAAGACATACCGACCGCTCTGCAGGTTCTCCGGCGTGTTGTCAAATCCTCACAGGCGAGCTTTTCTCCCTCTGTGTGGACACTGCTAATATCTGGCGAGTAGCCGGGAATTGAGAGCGCCGAGTCGAAAGTGAAACTATGGGATCTGGGAGAAAATCTGCTGTTCAGAAAAGAGGAGATCATCGTATGTCCAATGATTTATTCCGGCAGCTCGAGCCTTACATGCGTCAATCAGGACCTAGACATTGGTGAACCGAAACGAACGCTCGTGCACGGTGGCTACGTCTCGCGACGGGTCAGGAATGAAGCCAATTTGCCTGGGTGGTATGTGGGTCGTGTAACGAGTCCTGCTGCAATCTGAAAAGTGCTGGAACTGTCAGGCAAGAGTTACACGTCTTCCTTCTGGACAATTATTTCCTTATCACTAAAGATGCGGGGAACGGGCAATATCTGGTCATCTCCCGAGTTTGTTTTGTGATTGCATTCTCCTTCGCAAACTGACCCGCTTGTCAGCCGATACACCTAGATTTTCTTCGACTGCAATCGGCCGACGGTGTTCCCGAGAGACGGCTGGACTGTGTGGTTACCCAATACAAGAAGCGTCCAGGGGGACATATGTGGGTCTTTCCATAACGGACGTGGCCTGTCAATTTGACGGTCGCGTGATATAGGTTCGAACCAATTTTCCAGCCAGAACGACTGATGTTTCCATTCACCTTCACCACGAATGGTGGTCTGAATGGCAGAACATACACGCTCTGCACTGCGTAGGTGGTATGGTGAACTCGAGCAGGGCAAAAGGCTGACATTACTCTGCCCACCGCAGTACTCAGGCCGCTCGGTAGGTACGGCTCGAAGGGAGCATAACTGAGGAATTGGCAGCCAACAATGGCAAGATAAAATTGAGGAAGCTCAGACATTGCGCAAATTTGACATCGAGTCAAATAGGGTAGGTTCCTCCTGGAACTTGACATCTGAAGGCGGAGCTAACAGCCGTGCTCGCAGATCTTTGCGGTCCACTCTCTCTTCACCCCATCCGAGATACGGGATCCTATCATGGCGGCAGAGCCGTTTACGTGGCTGCGACGCGAAACGATAGCGGTAGCGACCTCGCGGTCCGTGTGGATAGGCTTCCAACGGGACTCGAAATGTAGGTACAATATCCCCATAATAGGAAGCCTGTTGACGCATGGCTAGCATATCGAGAACTTATCCGCTTCGACTCGGGCCTCATATCGGCGGTTCTCGTCATTCCAGAGTTTGGATGGCTGCTTGTGGTCATTTCTGGAGTTCTCTTTGCGTACAACCTGCAGGAGATGGTGCCGACTGCCGAGCCATTGACATGGCGTACAAAGGGAAGGCTCGAAGGCAACATGATGAGCCAGCGGACAGAAGCGGTCTCGTTCACGCGCGTGGGGACCGTCAAGGGGCGTCTCTTGGGTAGGTGTAGGAAAGCCATTCACGCGGCGCGCTAATCACCGACGTTGACAGTGGTCTACGCGGTACATACCAAGGAATCGCATCGGACCACGATCCACTTCCAAGAACCGCTTCTTGCAGACCCCCATTCCGCCTCGAGTGACCTCGCCTTTCGAAGTTTTGCCAAATACTCCATCGAAGGCTACGCTTCGGAAATGACCTTCTTCAAGCAGACCGTCGCCGTCGTCACGGAGAAGGCGTTCGTCATCACCGAGCCTGGAAACAGTGTCGTCAATACCATCCCAACGTTCTCGCTTGCCGTCGCCCCGACGGCCAAGGTTGTCCAGATGGCCGCGACGAGTAAAGCTTTGGCCATGTTTCAGACGGCCGAAAGCGAGTTTCTGCTTGTTTATCAGCTGGGGGGTTGTTTTGTCAACAAATGTGAGTTGAATTGACGTGTCTCTTGCGAAAGTCCGTTTTGACGAGGTTGTTCAGTTGGAGAGATCACGCGGGACGGGGCGTTCATGAGGTGGAACCTGACGCCCTCGTATGTGGTGTATCGACCGCCACATCTCTTACTGTTTGATGAATCGGGCGGAAGAGCTGAAGTGCGCGATGTGAGAAGCGGACGTGTATGTGAGGTCGTCGAGGAGAGGTGGATGAAGCCATTGAGACTGGGTAGGATGGGTTCAGACCTGCTTTGTCTGACGCCCAAGGGATTGGTGCGGTTGAAAGAGGTCAGTGGCCGAGACTGTGGTGTTCATGGTGGGCGACACTGATACTATCGGCTCAGACGGTGGAATTGTAACGAGATATCGGGGACTGTCGTGATTCATCTACCCATTTGAGATTGTCTGGGTGTTGTTGACATTCCGGCCTGTACCTGATGCAAGAAGCCATACTGGCGGACCAGGAACATTTGCGTCGGGCCATTCAGATATTCAACGTGCAAATGATCCCTATGAGATCCCCCTGATTGGCTTGGCCGCTGTTCGGAACGAGGTGAAAGCAGTACGTTACTTGTAGACCCACCGGTGGAAGCGAAACACGTTCATTTTCAACGTGTTCCGGATGTGCCGGCTGAGTTCACCAAGTTCCGGCAGAACCCTGAGGCGGGGCCAAGTCAAGGAAAGGATCGAAAAGGAGAATTCAAACGCCAAGCCTTTGCTCTCGCGGAATGCTCCAGCACGAGTGATTCAACAGTTCAGCCGAGTGCGCTGCTTCGCACGTAGGATGCATCTGACAGGTCTCGTGTACGCCTACCTTCACGCTTTCCCAGACCCACGAGATGTGTAGTGGGCTGACGCAACCGGAACCCCTGTCTCTGGACCTGAATTCGAATGGAATCCAACGTGGCAAACGTGTGGCCGTGGCAGACCCAGTCCGGAGCCAGATCCCACGCACGTTCGTCCTTGTCCTGCGCCGTATCGCTGCATTCAATCCACAAACGTGCTCGGATCCACACGGGCTCTGGCTCGGCTGCTGGACTTTTTCTCCGCTCAGCATGAACGAGGAACGTTTCCGCCAAGTTATAAGAGGCGACCCCATCCCCGTATCCGATCTCTCCCCATCCTCCCATTCAATCCAAAACACCGAAAGTCATCAACAATGTCGGGTGATCTAGCGGCTGAAAAGGCTCACGCCAACTACACTGCCAACTCTGCTGGCGAGCGACGACGGGCCGCCCTCGCCGAGGTCGACGAGGCCAAGTTCTCGTGGTTCCACGTCAAGGCGTGTATCGTTGCCGGTGGGTCTAGCTTGCGCTACGCCCGTCTCGTATAACTGATGTCCTGCAGGTGTTGGATTCTTTACCGATGCCTACGATATTTTCTCCATCTCGATCGCGGCTACCATGATTGGTTACGTCTACCACAGCGGGAAGGCCAACACGGCCAACCAGGATCTCGGCATCAAGGTCGCGCACTCGGTCGGTACTTTCTGCGGTCAATTGTTCTTTGGTTGGTTGGCGGACCGAGTTGGACGAAAGAGAATCTACGGTGTTGAGCTTGTGAGTGTAGTCACCTGAAGGGTAGCATCTCGACACAGGCCACTAATGCTCGATGCCAGATGATTATCATTATTGGAACCCTCGGTCAAGCCGTCGCTGGTCGATCGGCCGCTATCAGTGTCTATGGGGTCATCATCATGTGGCGATTCATCATGGGTCTCGGTATCGGTGGTGACTACCCCCTCTCTGCCGTCATCACCTCCGAGTTTGCCGCCCGACGAATCAGAGGTCGAATGATGACCGCCGTCTTTGCCTCGCAAGGGTGGGGTAACTGTGAGTTTCTCATTGGACTTTGTCACTCGCGATGGCAATTGACATCATCCCCCTTCAGTCGCCGCTGCCATCGTCGCCACCATCGTCGTGTCTGGATTCAAGCACCAGATCTTGAACGACCAGACCAACACGTACAAGCACGTCGACTACTGTTGGCGAATCCTCATCGGTCTCGGCTGTGTTCC
Organism: Tremellales sp. Uapishka_1; assembly: GCA_035521475.1. NCBI lineage: Eukaryota > Fungi > Basidiomycota > Tremellomycetes > Tremellales > Tremellales sp. Uapishka_1. Next base: position 17,783 of record JASZXS010000129.1, on the reverse strand, counting down.
CGGTGCCATCGCTCTCTACTTCCGTTTGACGATCCCCGAGACCCCTCGATACACGATGGACATCGAGCGAAACATCAAGCAGGCGTCCCAGGACGTCGACACCTACCTCACCACTGGTACTTACGTCGTCGACCCCATCCACAACAACGAGCTCGCCGAGGTTCCCAAGGCCACCTTCAAGGACTTCATCCGACACTTTAGCCAGTGGCAGAACGGTAAAGTTCTCCTCGGTACCGCTTGGTCCTGGTTCGCGCTCGATATCGCCTTCTACGGTCTCGGACTCAACTCTTCCGTCATTCTCAAGACGATCGGTTTCGGATCCTACTCCAAAGGTACCACCCCGCAGACCAACGTCTACCAAACGCTCTACAACGTCTCCGTCGGAAACCTCATCCTCGCCGTCGGCGGTCTCATCCCCGGATACTGGTTCTCGTTCGCCCTCATCGACTTCTGGGGACGAAAGCCCATTCAGCTCATGGGTTTCACCCTCCTCACCATCATCTTCATCTGCATGGGTTTCGGATACGACAAGATGCAGTCCACCGATTCCGGAAAGAAGGCCTTTGTCTTCCTGTACTGCATGGCCAACTTCTTCCAGAACTTTGGACCCAACACCACCACTTTCGGTGAGTCAGCTTTGTCTCCGCCTTAGACCCAGGCCACCGCTAACCTCCAACCCTAGTCATCCCCGGAGAAGTCTTCCCCACCCGATACAGGTCGACCGCGCACGGTATCTCTGCCGCCTCGGGTAAACTGGGCGCCATCATTGCCCAGGTCGGATTCTCCCGACTCATCAACATCGGTGGAACCGGAAAATTCCTGCCCCACATTCTCGAGATCTTTGCGTTCTTCATGTTGACCGGTATCTTCTCCACTCTCCTCCTACCCGAGACCAAGGGTCTCTCCCTCGAAGACCTGTCGCAGGAGTCTCAGGACAACTTCGTCAAGGGCTCAGTCATTCCCACCGCCACCGGCTACCGGGAGACGAGCGAGGACGAAAGTCGCTAGGGTTCTGTTTCTCTTTTAGATCACGTCCGGAGGTAGCCCAGTTATAATATGAATAATGATCACAATGCATCGTCATTCATGAGAACTGTAACGAACGACCGAGAAAATCTACACCTTGTATCATAAAGTGACTTCTTGTTTCATAAAGTGAAAGGTGATGCCTGACGGGAATGTAACTAGTCTTCATCCATGTTCTGGTTCGGATCGCCAACGGATACAAGAATTGGACTGTGAGAGCCGTTGTGTGAACTCTGTAATCGTATGCCTCGCCTGACCTGATCCCGTAGCTGCCAGAACAATAGTACACCTAAGGGCATGCCTATATTTCGTGATCCAATGAAGATGAAGGTACCGTATGAGCTCGTTCGCGAATCAGTGAGCCTTGCACAGGAAGTGTCTAACTATTCTGGCCACTTGTATTTCGCATTGCAAATCCCTTACATGTGCTCTCCATGACCCTAGTCCCTCACATGTGTTCATCTTGATCCTAGGATCCATACATACAGTCGCGAAGCCCGATCAAAAGTTCGGAAGCCAAGCATCACATAGAGTTTGCATCGTACACTACTTGTCGCCCTAGACATTATATCTTCCTCCCGATGCTCCGGCCCGGTCGGCGTTCTGCAATGCCTACGTATGAGCTCGATCCAAAGGCCAAAATTGCAAGCTTCACTCACGTTCAGGGCACCCAGCGAAGCCTCGACCAACACTCGCCTCAATTCGTCGACTGCAAGCCTGACTCGGTGCTCCTCGTTCGACTCGATGAGCAGACTCAATTTCGGTTCTGCTCCCGGTAGCGGTTCTTCGCCCGGCGGATAGAAAATACCTATCGCAAGGCCATCAGCATGTCATCCTCACTGGTATTCACATCCACGAAGAGCTCACCCTTGTTGGTAATGGAGGCACCCGAGATCTCCTGCAGCAACGTCATCTGTTCCTTGTTTGTCGCCTTCCATCGCGCTTTCTGCGGGTAGTCGTTGATCGGGAATATCGCGTGCCAATCCGTCGCGTCTGGATCCTTTGTACGGGGAGCGTTTACCCCAATCGCCAGACCAAACTTGTCCGCCTTTGTCAACTCGGTTTGCTTCCGGATCGACTCTGTCATAGCCGCCGCAACCTTGGCCAGACGGTCTGCAAGCTCATGTTTACCCTCCTTCCTGGCCCTCTCAATATTCGCGTTCGTGACCGACAGGTTATTGTTCGATGATCGAACGGAGGGTCCAGACGGTAACTTGTCGGGTGCGGGTCCGTTGATGATATCGACCCTGATCTCTGTAAAGGTGTAATCGGCGTCGCCGCCTTTATGGGCATGCTCTTTTGTCGAGGTCGTCTCTGAGCCCTTGGGCTTGTACGGTATGACAGCACCCTCTCGCGAGGACAATGAGAGCGCCTCCGAAGTATCGCCATACGTCGACTTCTCAGCTCGGTCCTTTTCATCTCGTTTACGCTCGAGTCGTTCCAGTCCCTTTCCAGAGAATCCGTTGCCGGCAGCTTTGGCTTTGCCAGACTTGATCTTCGCAAGGAATGCTGGATGCCGCATCAGCGTTGAAACACATCACAAGAGGGCCGGACTCACAGTTCGACATTTCGAGCATGTCAGGCGGGACAAACGCGTTCGAAGCCTGCATGGCCCTAACAATGTCCACCGAAAACTTTTCCTGATCCGGCGTGATGAACGTAATACAGGTCCCTTTGTTGCCAGCTCGACCAGTCCGACCAGCTCGGTGGACGTAGTCCTCCATATGATTGGGACAATCGTAGTTCTAATCGTCTGGTCAGCTGTGTTTCGCAATATCATAACCTCGACGTACGAGCACCAGTTTCAGTTCCTTGACATCCAACCCTCGAGCCGCGACTGAGGTGGCGACAATGATGGGGACATCACCATTCTTGAAATTCGTGATGGCCTCGTCCCTATCCACCTGGTCCTTTCCGCCATGCAGCGAGGCACATACGTATCCCTTCTGCAGCAGCTCTCTGAACAGATCGTCCGCTCCTTCTTGTCTGTCGACGAAGATTAAGGTCCTGAAGTCCTCGGTCTCTTTCGTTTCGACCCCGATGTCTCCGAGAATCCGTAAAAGTTCGTCGAACTTCTGGTCCTGATCGATGACTTTGACTCGTTGATCGATCTCCGCGGCAACGACAGATCGTCCTCCAACGGTAATCTCCAACGGTCGCTCCGTCTTATTCTTATAGATGCCCATGACCAAAGACTCGATCTCCTTTGGAAAGGTAGCCGAAAAGAAGACTTTTTGGGCGTCCGGACGGATGTTTTGGATGATTTTCATTATCTACTCTCGGGTCATTACTCGATATCTGCAGGTCGTAGGGACCAACTCACCTGTGGTTGGAATCCCATATCGAACATCCTGTCGGCCTCATCCAACGTCAGATAAGTCACTCGACGGAGATTGGTAACCCGACCAGAATTTGCAGTGAGTAGGTCGATCATTCTTCCGGGTGTGCAAACGACAACTTCGGCTCCTTTTTTGAGACTCGAAATATCTTCGCTAATTGGCGATCCGCCATAGCAACAAGCAGCCTTCAAGAGTCAGCATAGGTATCCGCGGCGAAGACTCACCTTCAAGTTGAGAACCTTCATAAAGGGTTTCGCCTCCTTGAAAATTTGCATTGCCAATTCTCGAGTCGGCGCCATGATGATAGCGATCGGTCCTTCTCCTCCATTCAGCGGACGTTGATATTTGATGTGTCTGAAGAGGGGCAACAGGAACGAGATGGTCTTTCCAGATCCCGTCCTAGCAACACCGATCACATCCCGTCCTGACATTATGGCAGGTATCGATTGCGCCTGGATAGGTGTTGGTTTCTCCCAGCCATTCTTTTTGATGATATCGATACTGCATCATCATAAGCATACAAGCACGGTGCTCAACGAGAACCGGGAAACTCACCATCCGGTTGGCAGTCCAAACGCTCCCCAGTTGAAAACGGGCTTTGGCGCCCCCGTTCCTCGAATCTTGATCCCATCCATGACTAAGCGCAGTAACTCCGTTTCCTCGTCCGTCATGTCTTCAACTTCCATTGGGGCAGAGTAGAAATTCTTCTTGAATGGCTCGTAATCAATGCTATCGTGGTCTGGAGCCGGAAGATCCTTCTTTCGCGATTTTGATGCGGCCATACTACCACGTCATCGGCATGGTTATTGGGGAATGACGAAGCAGACTCACGCTAAAAGAGCCTCTTTCGATGCCAGCTCCTCCTCCAGCTTATTCTTCACCTCGGTTTCCTCCTCCTCTTCTTCCTCATCATTCAGACCCATTCGTTTCTTGTCTTCCTGATTCACAATCTTTACTTGATCGGTATTACTCCTCATAAAGGCGTCCAACGGGTCTTCCTCCTCCTCCTCGTCCACTTGGATCTTTTCCTCCTTCTTTATAGACGGCACCAGATCATCTTCGTTGTCGTCTCCGTCGACAACATCCAAATCCTCGCTGACAGCTCCGACCTGAGCCGAATCCCCACTTTGCACTTGGGGATCCATTTCAGGCAGATCCAGCTTGAGTAGCTTCCTGTCAGGAGCAGCCTCGTCGTCCAACGTTGCGAGTGCCCGTTTTACAGGTGCCAGAGACGGTTTGAGAGGCAGACCAAAGCGAGAAAGCGATTTGGCGGGGAGAGAAAAGGGGGCGGGTTTCGAGGGCAAAGCAGCTAAGAAGAACGTTAGCTGGATAGACTAGAGTCTAATCACACACTCACCGAATCCTTTGGGCGGATCTATGGAAGCCGGCGGTTCTGGAGTGGGAGAGCCGGGAGCTGGAGACCCCTTTGCCTTCAGCTCTTGCGCTCGTTTCCAAGCCGCCAATCTCTCCTTTTGGGACACCTTTTTTAGATCCTCCAGCGTTGGTTTAGGTGACAGAGATCCAGCTAACGGTCTCTCGGGAGAGCGCAAGTGAGCCGACTTGACAGGTAGAGGAGGAGTGCGTTCTCTTTCGGTCCCATTTGAGCGATAGTCATCCCGTCTCCCGTGATCCCTACCTCGACCTCTATCGTCCCTGCGCCTTCTGTCGTCGTCTTCTTGTCGATATCGATCTCCTCGGTTTCGATCCTTGTCTCTCTCTCGGTCTCTATCTCTCTCCCTTTCCCTTGGCGCGTCCCTTTCTCTCTCCCTATCCCGGTCCCGAGCCGGCAGCTCCTCGTACCGAGACGACCGCCTTTCGTCCGATTTTTTGGTACTTGATCGTCCATCCCTATAAGGCGAATGGCGATAGTCCGGCGAGCGAGAGCGCCTGGGTGACCTAGGCATGATTGTGATTGTTTAGGGAGACAGAAGGCCGTTTGAGACGAGCGAGGGGGTTCAAGCAGTCAGTGGCCAACCAGAATTCCGTCGGTGAATCCGAAGTGGCGGTGGCAAACCAAGTGACCTCCACCGGGGTACACCGCGTTGTTGATTACAGACTGATGGATAGTATATAACCACGTCCAACAATAAACGGCTGCTTTAGAACCCTTTCTCCGTTGTACGGCTCGGACACAACAAATCATAGGCTGCACGACATGTCGTCCTCTTCTTCGAGTAGCAGATTCACCTTGCTTTCGACCGACCACCTAGCTCAAGAACCGCCTTCCTCCACTTTGACCTTGCGAAACCTCATCGATACTTCCGAGGCCATGGCCGACGAAGCGCGCGAAGTACTGCCATACAGCTTTGATGAATGTACGTACGCAAAGGGGCCTCTACGTCAGTCCATCTGGAGCTGTCTGGGTGAGTGACTATGGCGGTTCGGTTGAACTGTTCTCACATAGGCCACAGACTGCCAAGAAAAGGGCGTTTGCTACGGATGCAGTATCTCGTGTCATGCAGGTGAGTCACGCTGGAAGCTTCGTTGGATACTACCACTGACCTGCGGGTCAGATCACCGACTGGTGGAATTGTGGATGAAAAGAAGCTTTCGGTGCGACTGTCCGACGATATCCATGTTTCCCTACCCCCTTCCAGACGCCGCCGCGACTAAGCACAAATGCACCCTGAATCTACCAGCTGTGCAGCTCCAGCTACCGAACGAGAAGAATGTCTACAACCAAAATTTTGGCGGCAAGTTCTGTCGCTGCGGACGAGATTACGATCCCGAGACGGAAGAAGAGGCCATGTTGAACTGTATGGCGTGCGAGGTAATACCTGATTTCCTCCAGTGACAGTTGAAGCTTAGCACATGCCTAGGACTGGTTCCATGAATCCTGCCTGAATCTTCGCCCTCGAGCGCTCCCTCAAACCGAGTTGACCAGTTCCGAGCCCAATACCCACTCTGCTGGCGCGGTGGAAGAAGAGGAGGCCGAAGAAGCAGCTGTTCTCATTCCCTCCGACAGCTACGACGGTCTCATCTGTTCGTCCTGCGTCGCCTCGAACACCTTCCTGAAATCCAAGGCCGGGAGTGTGGGGTACATGCTCATTGAGCCAGCCCCGAGCTCGAGCTTTCGAGTCGTCGGAAAAGCAGGACAAGCAGAGGCAGGTGTCGAGAGGGAGAACGGGATGAAGCGGTCCTTGGACGAAGGGGAGGAGGGTGTCGCCAAGAGGGCAAAGCTGGATCCCGATACGAAGGTCGTGGTCAGCGACGGAGGCGGACGGCAAGGGAACGGAGACATCTTTCTCGCCCACGGCATCAGAGACCAGCTGAAAGCTCAGCTCGACGTAAGGGTTTGGATCAGTTCTCGCGAGGAGTGTTGACATCCCTCTACAGTCAACTACGATCGCATCGTTGCCCTTCCCGCTTGTCGACGAAGAAATCTACGAACCACCGACGGACGACGTGCCCGGTCAGTCTGCCCTATCTGACCATCGTTTCCAATCTTAGACATTAACGTACAGAAGAGACAATGGATCAAGTGACGAGCCGACTGATGGGGGCACTTCCCCGGGTGCAGGCTATCGAGGCGCTGCACGGGTACGAAAAAATGAAGTGAGCGTTTTGGCAAAGTAAGCCGTATGTCGCTGACGCTGCTCGTCAGGGGGAAACTGCTGGAGATGCTTTCTGGGCACGCCGAGTCGGGTCAGACGGTCAGCCGAGAAGACATCGAATCATTGTTTGCAGACCTGCGTCGCAAAGGATAGTTTGTGATCGTAGCTTTGGTTGTATCCACACTCTGCATCCATGATGTATCTCTGCCGAGAGTGTCGCTCGAGACGAGGACCGTGTTCAAAATCGCAGACCCGCCCCCGCCGATCTGATATCTGCATTTACATTCATTATCCATCGTCGTCTCTACACTTGAGGATCTATTGGAAATATCGCTCGAGGACGGCCTTCCTGATAGCCGCCTCTGGGGCCTTCTTGCCCGTCCATAACTCAAACTGCTTCAGCCCTTGCAGGATCAAAATCTCAACTCCCGACACGGTCTTCCACCCGCTCTTCTCTGCGAGACCGAGCAAGGCCGTCTGGTGAGGCTTGTACGCCAGATCAATCGCCACGCCTATCGTACCGCCCATGATCGAGGGATCGAGGTAGATGCCCTCGGCAGATGAATCCATCGTGAGCGACTGGCCAGGGACGGTAGAGACGATGATGCTCGGTTTTGAGGACAAGCTCGACATCGAGTCCACAACGGTGATGTTGAACTCGGCCGGCAGGTCCGCCTTGACCTTTTCGGCATTCGCTTTCGTTCGGTTGAAGAGGTAGACGGTCTTGGCGCCAAGCTTCGCCACGGCGTACAGAGCCGCTCGGCACGTGCCCCCGGCCCCAATGACCAGGACTGATTCTGGGTTGACGCCGACGGCGTCCTTGGCAGCTTGGTAGATCGCTTGCCAGTCGGTATTCTCTCCGTGCAGTCCATCGGGCGTCGGGACGATCGTGTTGACGGCTCCGATGATGTCGACGTCTTTGGAGACGGATTTAAGGTGAGGAATGATCTTCAGCTTGAGGGGGATGGTAACGGATCCACCGCCAAAGGCTTTATCGTGGATCTGGTCGAGAACGTCTTGGGTGATCTCTTCGTACTCGGAGAGCCCGTACTGGTGCGCGAGACCGAGTGTGCGGAAGCCCGTGTTGTGCAGGGTCGGTGAGACCGAGTGTGCGATAGGAGAACCAAAGAGGAAGAAGCTTTTCGGGGAAGCGGTAGGCAGACCGATTAATGTCCGCGCTTGGTTGATTTCCTTGATGGTCAACTGGCCAGGAGCCGATCGGGAAGGAAGTAGCTCGTGCGTGACGGGCGTGAGGATCAGGTTGGTGATTCGAGATAGCTGGCCCAGGGATCCCATATTGATGGCCAACAGCGGTTTGTCTGTGTGCGTCGAGACAAAGAGCGACAGAGACGAATTGTCGGTCAGCGAAACAGCCGTTCCAACGATCTTGACGATGTCGCCGTACTTCCTGCACTGCAAGTACCTCGCCTCGACCGCTTGGCCATCCCACTTCATTCCGCCACTCCAGTCGTGCCACGAAGCCACGATCTGACTGTGTCCTTTGCCTTCGACGACCTTGTTCAAGATATCCCCAGACCAAGCCATTTCCAAATCGACAAACTCGCATGCGGATCGAAGTCCCAGCTGCACCAATGCGAGATATTCGCTCGGCTTGTCTGATGGAGCGTACCCGCCCTGATCCGTGGATCGTACGGAGAAGACGATCGGGAGAGAAGTGACCAGTCGCAGCATGGACAATTGCTTGGCGACGTATGAGAGTGGTGGGGATTGAGGCGAGGTCGGCGCCTGACCCGTAGCGCTCAGCAGGTCCACCCGTAGCTCAAGCGCGTCTACACCCTCGGTCAACTGTGGTATCTTTGCCAGGAAGTCGGTCAGGTCGGGGAATGTCAGGGCCAAGAACGAGGTCGGGTTCGCGGTAGAGAGGGTCAGCCTTTCGGATTTACCAGTGGCGAATTTAAAGAATCGTTCGACTTCGGACCGCATGGCGGCTTCGTGCTCTTGTTGAGACTGTCCGCCGAGAGGCTCGAGCGTGTTTCGGAACTCGTAATTTGAGCACTGTATGAACCATGGTTCGCGTCGCTTGTAGACGTCAGCGAACGACTCTCCGTAGTTGGGTCGAGCAGCGGTCGAGCCGATCGAGTCGAGGTATCGCTCAATATCCTCCAGCTCCCTGTCGACGTGAACGACGACTCCGCCATTGGCAATGTGTTTCTGAAGCAACTTTCTAGCTTCCGCCGTCTCGACGATGCCCCCGCCCAGCGAAATGACGTGATTGCCTTGCTGTTGTTTGAGGAACCGATCCAGGATTGCCGTCTCGACTTCTCGGAAAGCAGGCCACCCGTTTTGGGCGACATACTCCGATACCGTGACTCCGGTCTCGTGGACAAACATCTCATCGGCGTCGGTATAGTCCCCTCCCAAAACCTCGGCGGCGATTCGACCAATGTAGGTTTTTCCTGCCCCTCGCATGCCGATCAATGCGATCGCATGCTCGGGTTCCACAGCTTTGGATTTGGACGACTCGCCGTGGTTGGAAGATTCGAGTTCGACACCGTCGACATTGATACCGATCTAGCTCATGGTCGGCTGGTGACCTGCGTAAACAGTCGTTCACACTCACCTTGTTCTGCAGATCGTCCCAGAAGTTGGGCCAGGTCTTTTCGACACATCGTTTCTCCTCCAGGACGGTCTTGTTAATCACACATGCCAACACAGAGAACGCCATGGCGACTCGATGATCGTCATAGCAGTGGATCGAGGCGCCCCGTTTCAGCTCGGCTTGCGGTCTTCCATAAATGATGATTCCATCGTCGAACTCGTCCGTCTCGACGCCGAATTTCGCTATTACAGTTAGCGAGAAACGGTCGACTGGTCTCACTACCTACCGAGCTCGTCCCTCATCGCCTTGATACGATTACACTCCTTGACTCGCTGATTCGCGATACCATAGATCCGACTGCCCTCTGATCTGAGTCCGGCGACCTCTCGTCCTTCCAGACAAGGCCGCGTGGCAACAGCCGCCAAGACGGAGGCCGTCAAGAACGCGTCCGTCATGGGCTCCATGTCCACGTTTCCGAGCGCTCGGAGCGTGCCGACGGGCGGGCCCGTGACTTGGGTGGACGTCTCGGTTTGAATGACGGTACATCCCATGGGTTCGAGGACTTCCTTCGCGAATCGCGCGTCGCCCTGCAGTGATGATGATCCAATGTTGGAAATGGTGCAGGTCGTGCCGGTGATGGCTGCGATCGCAAGCGGGTACGTAGCAGATGAAGCATCCGACTCGATATTGTATTCTTCTGGGTTGACGTAGGTTCCCTTGGGGATAATGTAAACATCGAGGAGTTTCCCCGAGGCGTCCTTCTGTCGCTCGACTTGAATACCAAATTGCGCCATCATGGCGATGGTCATGTCGATGTAGAGCTGACTAATGACGATACCACCAATCAACTCCAGCTTCACCTCAGATGCGGCATACGGCGCACAGAGCAAGATACTCGAGACGTATTGTGATGAGACGGACGCAGCAAGCTGGATGTGTCCGCCTTTCAGTCCATCGGTCTCGATGTTGAGGGGAAGACAACCCTTCCCTTCCAGGTATTCCAATTTGGCTCCGTTGGCTTCCAGTGCATCGACCAATGGTCCAATGGGTCGCTGCTTCATTCTGGCATTACCCGTGATGATGGTCGACGTAGCCGAAGAGGACCCTTGGACGATGGTGCAGACCGTGGTGAGGAATCGGGCGGCCGTTCCAGCGTTTCCAAGGTACAGATGTTTACCAGCAGCGGGCGGGGTAAGTCTGCCCTCACCCCCATCGACAACGACCGTCTCTCCTCCGTCTTCCCAGGAAAAGACGGCGCCCTACGGTTGGTCAGTGGGAAGGTCAATGTCGGGTGAGCAGGAACGAGTACACACTTTCAGCTCGTTGAGAGCATTCATCATGACGGCGGTGTCATCGGAATGAAGCAGATTTCTGACTCGGCAGGTACCTTTGCCGAGCGCAGCGAGAACGAGCGCCCTGTTCGAGATGCTCTTGCTGCCAGGGGTCGCCATGGTGATGGGTGAGTGGCGGGGCGTACCAGAGATGACCGTCGCGGCTTCGCACAGGACCTTTCGAATGACCGAATCCTCGACGACAGACGCCTTCTCTTCATACGTCTTGCCAATTCGCGAAAGCAAGACAATCTTTTTGGCAGGACCAGAATTTTTCTTGTCAATCTTCATGATGTCGAGCAGCTTGTCGACGGAGAGTTGACTGGACGCAGGCAGAGAAGTGATTCTGCTGTCCGAGAGGGAGACGGGGAGCCCGTAGGCTTGCAGACATCGGGTCAATCGTCCGACCGCCACCTGGGAGAGGACGCCGAGTTGCCGAGCGACCTCGGCTTCGAGAATGATTCCGACAGAGACGCATTCTCCGTGGAGCATGGCTGGTGTAAGGACAGCTTCGATAGCATGGCCGATGGTGTGGCCAAAGTTGACCAGGTTTCGCAGTCCCGTCTCACGTTCGTCGATGGTCACGATATGCGCCTTGACAAAGATGGAGCCAGAGACGACCTGAAGGAGGAGGGCTTGTGATTGAGACCGGTCCGAGGCGAATCGACCCGCCGACGAGGTGGTGGATCGGGTCGAAACGGCCGAGGCAATTTCCGATGCATGGGATTCGAGCGAGGAGAAATCGTCGGCTTTCCAGATGGCGGCAGTCTGATGTTAGCGTGACTCGATTTTCTGAACCCACCTTGACGACCTCGGCCATGCCGTTGGAGAACTCTCTCGAGTTGAGCGTGGTCAGAAAGGCCAGATCGACGAAGATGTAGGTAGGTTGCCAGAAGGCGCCAACGAGATTCTTCCCGTGCGGCGTGTCGACGGCCGTCTTTCCGCCGACAGACGAGTCAACCATGGCCAAGAGGGTCGTGGGGATCTGCACGACCTTGACGCCTCGCATGCTGCATGTTGCACGTTGGTCAGCGGTGTCTACACAGATCTACCACACACATACAAGGTGGCGGCAACAAAGCCGGTGAGATCACCGATGACACCGCCTCCCAAGGCGAGGATGACAGTGTCCCGCGTGCATTTCTCGTCCAAAAGCCAGTCCTCGATACCTTCCTTGACCCGTCGAGATTTTGCGCCTTCACCCGGGGCGACTTCGTAGACTAGGAACCGGGCGGAACTTCCGGCCTGTTTGGCAGCGGCGTCAAAGTTGGTCTTGATGTCGTTGAGATAGAGTCGAGAAAGATTGGTGTCGGTGATGAGCGCATAGGTCGACGAAGGGAGGGTGCTGAGAATGGTGTTGAAGATGTAGGGCAAGAGGTGGAATCCGACGTGGATGGATTCCGAGCCGAGGATGGATATTTTCAGCACGTCTGCTAGATCCGACATGGTGGTGACGGGTATATCACCAGTGAGACACTGGCTGAGCAGAAAGTGATGCTGAATAGAGGACGAGAAGATGCAGGTTGTAGACAACAGATCCAACTTTTCTACTCTACTCGTCCTCAGGCACAATTTCGGCGTCCTCCACGTGTTTCCTCCCCGGTCCCAGCAGACCGAGGGGGGGGGGACACCGCTGGCTATGCATTGCCGTCTCATTCGCATTCCACACACAGACACTCGCAGCATCGCAAGCAAGGCAGTGCAGTCCAGCAGCGGGAATACGCTCAATCATCGGGGAGTGGATCAATCTTTTCGGGAGGAATCAAGTCTCCTTCGGCGGCCTCGAATATCCGATCGTATCAACAACCATGCCGAGCTTCAGAAAGCCCTCCTTCTCGCGCAAGTCCTCCGAGGCCAAGGTAGCCAAGGATGATGCTAGCGATGGGGCGAGCACCCCACCGAGAGTGCGTGCGGCAAGCGAGGAACCCAATGGCGAGACAAAGCCCCACAGAAAGGTGTCCCTGTGAGTAGATTTCGGTTCGAGGCTAATGGACCGACTGACATTACCCCAGTCGCAAGACAAGCAAACGTCTCTCCTCGCTCTTCTCCTCGTCCTCCCTTGCTTCTGTGGCGTCTGGCACATCCTCCACTTCGACACCCTCTCGACTCCGCCAAGTCTCGACTCCGCCTTCGGGGTCCTCTACGCCGCCACTGTCGAACAGCAACGGTGCCCGTTACTCTGGACTGGAAAGCAAGGGTACCCCTCCCGACGACCTCGCCACGACCTCACTGTCGAGTCTCCGCCTCGGATCCGAGTCCATTCCCATTTCGACCTCCCCCGAACCAGCCTCGCCGGCGCTCTCTACCGCTCCTGGACCCCCTGTCCAACCCGTTTCAGTTGCGCACGCCATTACACCCCCGCCCGTCTCTACGAGCCGTCTTTTGACCGAAGATCGACCGGTGCGCGAGAGGAGCAACAGCCTGTACTCGCAGTGGGACTATGACGACGATGCCGAGTCTTCCGACGACGAGGCGTACCTGACTCCAGACGAAGGGTTGAGCGAGGTGGAAGAGGAGCCCGAGGAGCCATCGGTGCCGGTTTCTGCCACGAGAGTTTCCAACGGGACTGTCCGAGAGGCAAGTCCATCCGTGTCCAACGGATCGGCGGCGGCGTCGTGGTCCGTGTCGAATGGGTCTGCCATAAAGGCTGTCTCGCACGAAGAGAACGTTTCGGGTACCGGAGCGTCCACAATTCAACGATCGACGGCCACGGAAAGTGAGACGAAAGTACGACGACGGGTCCCGCAAGCCAAGGGCCCGAATAGCGTGGACCAGACTGCTGTCCTCGCCCAAGATCTGGATCTCTGCCGAACGGCCCTAGAACTGTTCTTGACGAGCAAGATGAAGGAAGCCGAGGACCTGTGCTTCGAGAAGGATCCCCACGGCGAGCATCTCTACCTCCTCTCGGCGCACGGCATCATCAATGCTCTCAAGGTGGGTTGCGCGAGCTCCAGATGGACTCTGCTGACGGACACCCACCTAGGGAATGATGACTTTCGATTCAGGGGATTTGGCGGCCGCACTGGAAATATGCAAAATGACAGCCACCACCGCGTCGGCCTCACGGAGACCTCAAGGCAATATCGTGGGGCGCCTGGCTGGGATGGTGAGGCCGTCTTCGGCGCTGCAGCATGCAAAGGCAATGACGGTGCTGGAACGGCATGCCGAGCTCGTGTACGCCGAGACGAGCTTGATGAAGGCCATGTTGGCCATCATCAGTGGCGGAGACTGGATGGGGTTGATTCGTGAGGCGTGAGTCGGTTGTCGGCGCTGGCTATCATATCCCCAGAAACTTGATCTAGGCTGACCAATGCGTCAGGCTGAATATGAGGACCGCACATGGAATCTATCGCTCGCTGCAGCAGTTCCTGGAAGATGCAGACAAGAATGGGTACGACGATGACATTGACATGGATTTCCGTTCGGTACGATCCCGTTGCGTATCCCATGGCTGTGCTGTCTGACACCACCCTTAGGGAGTCCTCCTTGGCACCGGGACGTCCTCTCTGATGCTCTCCCTCCTGCCCGGGAAAGTCCTCAAGGTATGTCACTATTGTGTCACGACCTGCTGACGTGCAGATCGCCGAGGTGTTTGGATATGCCGGAGATCGGAAGGTGGCATTGGAAACCCTCATGGCGGTCGGAGGATGGAGCTCCAAGTCCGACAAGCCGGCCTACGACGAGAAGAACGAGGGATTGAGGAGACCCGTTTGCGATTTGATCTTGTTGACGTTCCATCTCGTGATATCAGTCTTGATGTGAGTCGTTATCTGCGCATCAAGGCATTGCTGACCGGGCATGGTGTAGGCCCGTCGCGAATACGGATGTCAAGATGGCGAGTAACATCTTGGACTATAATATGAAACGGTGAGCGTCTTTTTGTGTATCCAGGGACGAGGGCTGACCCGCTCATCGATAGATACCCAAATGGTAGGCTTTCTCGTGTGGGACATAGCGCTTTGCTCATTCTTCCGGAGGCGTCTTCTTCTTGTATTTCCAAGCACGTCTACATACCACACGGTGTGAGCCGGAACTGGCCAACAGTGAGCTAGACTCGCGGGAGAAGGTTGGCTGCGCCACTGACACGATATCGCAGAGAGTCTGCAGCAAGCTCTGGACCTCAAGCTGGAATATGTTCAGGTCTGTGGATAGATGCCTTATTACACGTCGCGATGCTCATTGACAGATGTTGGCAGCTGCAACACATGTGCTTGGTGAGATTCATCGCGATACTGCTCAGGCGGAAGTTGACCACATTCATAGTGGGATTACGCTTGCAACTACCTCATGTTGTCGGAATGGAAACAGGCTTTGGACTGCTTTAGCATTCTCAAGGACGAGTCCAATTGGTCACGCGCAGTGTATACCTAGTATGTCCACCTGCAAGACAGTGTACTTGAATGCTAACGTGTCGTCCGAAGCGCTGCCGCTACCTGTATTATCGAATTGGCGGAAGACGGAGATCCCGAAGCGGACATCAAGGAGGCCGACAAGTTACTGCTGGATATCCCGAAGCTTACCAAGAAGATTGCAGGCAAGTCTCTGCCCATCGAGGTGAGTAGCATTTCTGCCTGGCTGTCGAACGATTACCCTAAGCGATTGCAGAAATTCGCCGCGCGTAAAGCGAGAAAGTTCCATTCGCAGGGCAATCGCCTAATGTTGCCTGCAATGGAGCTGGCCTATATCTTTGGATCGCTCTCGCGGACACCTAGATATCTGCTGTTGGGGACGACACTGCCCCGTATAGACCGTATGCTGGCCAAATTGACGAATTCGACGCCGGAAACGTATGGAAATGGGAACGAGTACTGGGATGGTGAGCATATTCACCACCAAAGAAGCAAATGTGCTGACATGACCTGTGCAGACTACTGCTTGCTTCATTTCTTACGTGGTTTCGTCCATTTCGTCGCGAGGTACCAGGTATGTATTGGATGGACCGTGTTGACCTCTTCCTAACGGAACCAACCAGCCGGAAGACGCTACAGCGCACGCTTGCAGAAAGTCAGCGGGCGAGCCGTCCGACGCCGAGATCGATCGTACGGCCGAAGAAGATTTCCGAGCTGTCCTGAAGCACGGTCCCGATGTCCAGGTGGGTCTCTTCTCCCTTCTGCGGAAGCATAATCCGATATCCCGTTCAGCTCGATCACTGGATCGTCTATCACTGCCACTATGAGCTCGGGCGATTGTATGCCAGAAGAGGCGATTCCGACCAGGCCAAGCTGAACTTCGATGTCGTAATGTCGGGTACGCCGCCTTGTTTTCCCGCGACCGGTGCTCACTCGCTGACGTGGACGTGTCGCTCTTTCAGGCAAGTTGCTCGAGGTGAATCATCATGCTGCAAAAGCGCAAGGAAAGTACTCTTTGGAAGGGGCCTTGATGCTCAAGACGCATGCGGCGCTGCAGGCTCTCAAGGAGAAGAAGTGAGGCGTAATCTGGGTCAAATACTGAGATGGATCTTGCGGGGTGCCACGTGATTTGCTTCCGTCTCGGCCATACGCTATGCCCGAGGCGCACTGAGACCCAAAAGATTGCCTGCCTCGATGCCGGACGCCGCGTCAGCAGAGTCGTTCCCTTCCATCCCACCCTGGGTCATCTACGGAGCATGCAGCGCAGTCAACAGCACCCGCCAGTCGATGGAAGGCCCACCAACATCGCAGGACGTATGGATGACATGGATGTCATCTATATAGAGACCGCCATGCCGCCCCCTTCCGCTCCCGCACCGCCTTCTGGCCAGCACAACGCAGACAGCGCCGTCTTGAAGCGAAACCAAGCTTGTCTGGTAGGTACACGTTTATGCACCCGGATCAATGTTCAAGTCATCCCTTAGGCATGCCGCAGAAGAAAGTTGAAGTGCGATGCGGTAGGCGTGATAACTCTACCAGAGGAATGATTGCTGAACCCGGATCCAGGCCCGACCGCATTGCGCGACCTGCGTGCGTTCGCACAAACACTTGATGCGGACTGCACCGCGCACCAACCCGGTCATGAATTGCGATTACGACGATGGGGTAGCTGGGGAAGAAAACAGGCTGGGCGGAGCGGGAAGTGACGGTTCCGTTGAGGACGACGATGTCGAGGTGCGAAAGAAGAAGCGAAAGGCGCCGGGCGAGGCGAGGCGCAACAAGAAGAAGAGCAGCGAGCTCGATGACGAGCGGGACAGGCTGGCCAAGAGGATCGGTAGGTGGTTCTGGCGTTCCAAGCGAGTAGACTGATTGACGTGGGTCGTAGAGGAGCTCGAGATGGCGCTGGCGAAGAAGTCCGGTGCAGGCGGTTCTGGGTCTTCAAAACATGCTCCGAATGCAGACCGAGGTGGCTGGGCGCAGCCGAACGCGCCGCAGGAGACGACAGTGCCGTCCCCGACCGCTTTTCTCGACATGCTATCCTCCGCTGCCTCGTCGCAACTGCCCCATCCCCCGCCGGTGCCGGGATTCCGAACGTCGGGCTCAGAGTCGACCATGTTGCCCTCGTTCTCTCAGCCAAACTGGAGCAATCCGAGCGACATGAGTCTCCCTGACACCTCGAGCTCGGGTACTGCGTCGGGCTCTGGCTCTGGCTCGGGTTTTACCCCCTTCCTCGCGTTCAGCGACTCGCCCAAGCCCGTCGAGAGGACAGTGTCCAACTCGACCAGCGGCGAGGACTCGAGTCATCGCCAGTCGTTCAGCACGTCCGGTACGGGGCTGTCGCCGTACGCTGGCAACTCGGGCATGTCGCCCTCAAACATCCTGTCGCCGAATGGCATCTTCAACTTCTCGCCCGGACCGACGAATTGGATCCCCACACCGAACGCAACGGGCCATATCGAGCCGTCGACCTTGACCGAGGGGCCGTGGAGAGCAATCGAAACGACGACGACGCTGTTGGCGTCCATCGCTGCCGATTCTCAGACACTGCCCCCGCCCGAGGACCCGCCCACTCCGGTTAAATGGCGCGAGATGGAGGCTCTCGCGCCATTTAACCGGAGTGGGCG
>JASZXS010000128.1:0-38230 GCA_035521475.1 Tremellales sp. Uapishka_1 | reverse complement strand
GGGTCTGGTGGACCCCTCGCTGGATGAGGAGGGGAACAGGAAGGCAAAGCAAGCGGGGTATGCTTGTTGGGTGATAATCTCGAGGAGTGCCCGCTGATGTTTGTGCTCAGAGGGAGCAAGGAGAAACGGGCAGAGCAGAATCGTAGAGCCCAACAGGCGTTCCGGAAGAAACGCGAAGAGCACATCAAAAAGCTCGAGCAGGACGCCATCATTCTCGAAAACATGAAGAGGCGCGCCGAAGAGGCCGAAGCGAAAGTGCGCCAGATGTCCGAGGTACGTCTGCCGATGCAAGAAATCATGCCGAAGCTTATGCTCGCTTAGACGATGCTGGTACGTATGGCCCACGAGTCTGACTGTTTCGCTGATGATGGAATCCTCCCTCGACCAGTCCTATGAGGCATCCAAGATCCAGGTGGACGCGCTACGTTCCGTCATCCGTACATTCGCGCTCTCTCACCGCGCAAGCACGAGTATACTCTCGCTCGATGGGGGACTGATCGTCTCGCCCGAGGAGAGCGGGTCGAGGGAGACGCCGCATACAGAGCAAGAGATGGAAAGGGCGTTTGAGCGTCTGGAGACGCAGGCGCGCGATATGGCGGCGCGAGGGAAGGCGAGGGAGGAGCTGTAGGGCTTGCGAGCGAGCGAGCGAGCTGACAGGGCTCCCCCACCAGCGGGAGCCCGCCATCCTGACACTCCTAGCACTGCCCACACGTAGCACTTCCCACTAGGGCGAGTCATTTACATGTATAGTATAGAAAATCCTTATACGTTTCTAGCACTGCCACACGTAGCACTTCCCATTCTTGCTACTTTGTTTTCCCTTGCTTGATCTCTCACTTCTCATTCTTCCACTCGACAATGTCCCGCCGTGTCCCGATGACTTCGCTTCGTATACCCCATCGACCGATATCGCGACGCTTGACCAGACCTACGTACATGGCTGCGATCGCAACTTCCATACCGCGACACACCGCATCTTCCCCGACCTTCCAGTACGACACGTCCGAGATCAGCCTCCACTACCCCGACGGGCTCTCCACGACCTTGTGAGTCTAGACGATCGGCTTCATTGCAACACTCTCAATGACTCGCTAGCGACCACGAATACTTGTTCGACCACTGTCGCTGTCCGAAATGTTTTCATGCCAAGACGAGGCAGCGCCTGAAACCGCTCTCCTCGGTGTGTCGTCATTTCCTATGCTTGTCTATGCAGCTGAGTTGAGTCTGGTAGATACCAGCGGATATCCGCGCGATTGACGTTCACTCCGTCCCTGGCGGTCTTCGCGTCGAATGGTCAGAGGGGGACCACGTCTCGTTTTACCCTTATGAGTTTCTGCAGAAGGCTTCGTATGCCCCACCTCTGGCCAAGACAGAACTGGAGCAGAAGAGGGTTCTTTGGACAAAGGAGATAGGGGACCGGGCACCCTCTGTGCGGTATGAGGAGGTGATGGCGGATGAAGGGTCGGTGAGGGACTGGTTGGAGAATGTCGTGAGTCCTCCGTGTAC
The DNA here is from genome assembly GCA_035521475.1 of Tremellales sp. Uapishka_1. Taxonomy (NCBI): domain Eukaryota; kingdom Fungi; phylum Basidiomycota; class Tremellomycetes; order Tremellales; species Tremellales sp. Uapishka_1. The sequence continues at coordinate 36,724 of JASZXS010000128.1, read as the reverse complement.
ATAGGATAACCTGATCTGACGTAGACTATGAAAGGCCACGTATGGGTTCTGCCTTGTGGAGGGTGTTCCAGCGAATCCAGACGACACGGAGAGGCTGATCCGACGTATCGGTATTATCCGAGAAACCCATTGTGGGTGGTCGTTTCCCCCCTGTCCTGCCCACTTCACCGACAGACTGATGGCCTGCAGACGGCGGTTTCTGGGACTTTACCTCAAACTTCTCCCACGGCGACCTGGCGTACTCTTCGGAACCGCTGCCAGCGCACACCGACACGACCTACTTTACCGACCCGGCCGGACTGCAGATCTTTCACTGTCTCTTGGCGGCCACGGAGGGCGGGGGCGAGTCGCTCCTCGTCGACGGATTTGCCGCTGCCGAGCGTCTGAAGCAGCTCGACGAGCAGGCGTATGAGGCTCTGTCCACCATCAAGATCAACGCCCATGCCTCGGGAACCAAGGGCAGTCTTTTGCGGCCGCTCGTCGCTTCCCCCGTGCTTGTGCACGATGATCGGGGCAAGCTGGTGCAGATACGCTGGAACAATGAGGATCGATGTGTGTTGGCCGGGCTAGAGAGACGAGAGATCAAGGAATGGTATCGCGCTGCGAGGCTGTTTGAGGCGATCGTAGCCACGAGCGAACAGGAACATTGGTTCCAGCTGGAGCCGGGCACCATGGTTGGTAAGCGAGCATGATGGAGAGGGGAACAGTTACCAAGACTGACGGATCCGGCCAGTGATCGACAATTGGAGAGTGATGCATGGGAGATCGGGATTCAAGGGGGAGCGCCGGATGTGCGGGGCGTATGTGGGCGCAGACGACTGGCGTTCGAGGCTCGAGAGCCTGAGGGCGGGAGAGGGGAATGAGGGAATGTGGGACAAGGGGTGGTGAGAGCTGCCGGCTGCCCCACCAGGGGCAACCCTTAGCCTTAATTTCCCAGCACAGACCCAAGCACCTCGTACAGAACGTGTTCAGCGTCCGAGACGAGTGACCCTGGCTTGAACACTCAACAAGAACCGGGGGGGGTCTTGCGACTCTCGAAGAACAGGGCCGGTCACCCAAGGAACAAAGGCCGACAGAACCCGAAGAGGCTGAGCGGTAGCGGAGTCGAGACAGGGGCAATAGCGATGTACTCGTTGTTGATAATTCGACTAATCTCGGTAATATTCCACAACCGTCGGTCAAGAGCGGGAGACACGCCTCACATGCGAAGACTACCGGGGAAACAGTTCACAGACTGGCGATCGGATCGGAGCGACAGGGCACGGGCAATGAGCGTTCATGGCGAACAACGTGGACAATCTCGCTTGGCTGTGGTAGGGCAAGGTGACGTGTCTCTTGAAGACTAGTCAAACATCGGCGAAGTTCCTGACAGGACAAGATAGCATCAACAAGAGAGTTGCTCCACTACCAGACTGAACTGTCGTCGTAGTAAAAACGAAACCAAAAGCAAGACCTTTCCAGCTCGCGATGAAGCTGGAAGTTCTGTTCGTCCTCTTTGCGGCCCTATCATTTCCCGCTAAAGCCGTGCCAACGGACTAAGTATGACTGAGGGAAACTGCGGGCGAAGCTCACCCTGGTTATAAGCGCAACAGATGAGCAATGCTATGCCTCCATTGCGCTTTCCGACTCGGACCATGCCCTCTCGCAGACGTCTTACACGTAGTTGTCATGGCGTGGAACATATTCTCCGTTCCTATCTCGAGCAGCCTCGGACATCTGTCGAGATGTACCAGATGGGTACACCCTTGATCAGGCCTCTGTATCCGCTCGTTACGGAGCGAGGAATCCTGCAGCGTTGGCGCTGAAGATCATCAACGGTGCCATTCCGCGGGTCATCAACGTCACCCTGACGATCTCGGACTGGAGCCTGACTTCCGGCATATAACAACATCACTGCCGAAGCCTCGGACGAAGGGAGGATTGGCAGATGGTCAAGTAGGCTGCCAAAACCCATAAGCGGCAGAGAACGCTTTTGTCAGGGCTTCCTCGGACTCCCCTCTGAGTCGGCGACTAGCAGTATACCCGCGCACAAGCAAGACGTCCGCCTACCCAAAGACTCGAGGCTGACATGCGTTCGCAGAACCGAAGTGCCTTCGTATGTCTCGTTCGCCGCTCGCTTCGTGCTCGAACGACTGTACTGCCCGTGGACAGAAAAGCACTACACCACGCTTCTGGTCAATGACAAGGTCGTGCCACTGGATCTAGCTGCTTGTAGAAGCCTGCACGCAGAGAGAGAACTGTGCGAGCTGAACGCTTTCGTGCAGAGTCAAAGGTATGCGACACAGGAAACGAGTGTTTGGACCAGACGAACGACGTGCGCTCTGACTGGCTCGAAAGTAATGCTGATTCTCTAACAGATTTGTTATTCTGCTGACATACCCTCACCCGTCCATCTATACTCTTTTCATGAACGTTCTTTAGGTTGGAAGCATATCCGCCAGGATGTGAACAAGTTGCAATTCATCTTTGGAAGATTTACAGCAACTAGAATCGCTGTCTCATGGACCATCCTACCGAATGCATTCTCATCCTATAGTTGGAAATACGGTTGACAAGACCGCTCGTGGTGGAACCTTTTACTTTGACTGACAAGCTCACTTACACGGACAGCTCCGCAACACTCGGCGAATGCATGGAAGATGAGCGTAATGTGTGGATCTACCACATGTTTCGAAAAGACGAAAATCCGACCCTCGTAGCTGTGACCGGAGTTCTCTTCGCCTCGCCACATGGCAAATGCTCGCCCGAAACGTATGGATGGAGGCACCAGTATTACGCGAAAAGAAACAAGCCAGCAGACTTCGTGGCTCAAGACTTCCACCAGTGCGGTCGTGGGAAGGGACCGTCTGATTGACAGATACTTCGGGTCAAGTTCGCCTCGCTTCGCATGTGGCTGAAACAACACTGTTTCGGTGCGCCAACAATTTTTGCACTGCGAGGGTCCGCTTCCAGTATGGCTCTTTCTGGGAAAGCCGATACGACGAAATATCAACATGCATCCCGGCATAAGGCATCTTGTTGAACCCGAACGGTTGGCTCCGAAAAGGGCTAGGCGTCTCGGAGGGCAAGTGTCATCGATGCATAAGGCAGGGAGATGCATGCTCAATTTACCATGCTTACGCTGAAGGATCGCCCCGATATCGTTATCTGACCTGAGCGGTGTGGTGGACAGGCTTCCGCAACAAGGCATCTATCGTGTTGCCCGGCCCGTTGCACTGAACCAGCCACCCATTGATTGCCAAGCCGACGGGCATCGGGGATTTAACGGGTGCCTGTCTTGGGCATGTCACGTCATATTTCCGGATCCGATCTCGCGATAAGGGAAAATGTCCGATTGAACTCAGGGGATGGCCGACTAGACTCAGGATCCAGGTACAGATTGATGGTCGATCCCTGCGATGGCAAGGATATTTTACGAAGACGTTGCCGTCCCGGTCGTGGCGAGGTCTGCGCGTCAGCACCGTGCGAGGTGTCGTCGTGTAATATAGCCATCCGATGGACACAGACCAGTCTTCCAATATCAAGTCATTCCCAATTCACCCAAAATGAGGCTCGATCTCGCGCTGTCGCCATGCTTGATGCTTCTGTGGTTCGTCCGGACCGCCCTTGCAGCGACCGTTAACCCCGCCAACGTCTTCACCGGATGCCAGACACTTGTACCGGGAGGAGCAGTTGCTGCGAGCGTGAACGGCAATACCACAGCCTTCACCAGTGCCACGCAATGCAACTCCGCGTGCTCGGCGCTCACTGGCTACACACACTCCTACTTTCAAAAAAGCTCCGGCTCCTGTTCATGTACAACAACATACGCCCCACCGCTTGACAACGACTATGGGTACGCGAACGGCTGCAACTTGACAACATACGACTCGCGGCTAGTCTCGACCAGTTTCGCCCTGGTCGGTTGCTATTCCACTGCGCCATCCGGTCTCACCACCGTCGGCAAAACTGGTCCGAACGGATGTCTTTCGTCATGCGAAAAGAGCTTGCAAGCGGGATTCCTCATCACCACAGTGAGCTCCTCGTGTGCCCTCGGGCTCACTGCAATGTCTGTGGGGAGAGATGACTGACAATAGTGAGCAGGATCCGGTAAATTATGGGTGCGCGTGTGGGAGCGGTAGCTACACGAATGCGGTCACATGCGGGCCTGGCGCATATTTCGTGAGCTGGACCTTAGAAGCCCCGAACAAGGCTGACATGAGCAGGTCTACCAACACTCTTTGAGCAAGTTTACCCAGAAACCGTCCGTCGGGCTCTGACCTCTCCCAGCCGATGCCTCCCAAGGGCTAGCCCGTCGTAGGCGCGAGGAGCGATATGACCAAGAACGACGGCGTCTGATGCCGTGTCCAAGAGACATGACGGCATGCTTGATCCCAGGATCGTCTGGTGCATACGAGGCGCGTGCTTTAACCAAGCAAACATTGCGTCTTACGGGACGGCTGACGGAGATCAGTGTATCGATACGGCCAATGATCTGGAATCATGCGGCGGCTGTATGCATGGCCAATATAGGACATCGAACGGCACCGTCGGCTACGAGTACGTAGCGTCCCGAAAGAGTGACGAGGAGTAATGCTGACGGAATTTACAGCTGCTCTTTCGGAGCTGCGCTCGGTCACTCGACATGCCTTGACGGCAAATGTGTGGTTTCCAAATGCAAAGCCGGCTTCCGTTCAGAGGGAGGGCTCTGTGTGCGGACACGCCAAATTCGCCTATGACGACCGATTAGTGCAGATTCGAGCTGGTACTCGAATCTGTCTCTGGGTGTATGAGAGTCTGCATGCATAGCATAAATACCCAAACCGCCACGGTGGCCTCTCGGCCGCGCGAACCGTCACGTGAAAATCCATCCCCTACAGTGCAGCGTCACCATGGAGCTCCAGCGTAACATTGGGTTCCGAGCGCCGGAACTTGGTTTAAGGCTTCGTCGGTAAAGCATGTTGACCCAACCGCGGTAGCCTCTTCGGAACGTCACGGTCAACGGCCTCCTGCGCCACGAGCACCAAACCGAGAATTGCCAACCGGGGATGAGAGGCAAAAGCCCGAAGTAAGCTTAATCTCGGCTTCTTGGGCTTTTCTAGTAATACCCATTCGCTTGAAGACATGATTTTAACGTCTCTCTATACCTCTGCTTGTGTAGTATCAAATGTCTTCTTCCATGGTTCAGCTTCCCAGCGGACCCATGCCGCTTGTTGGCATGGGTTTATGGAAACTATCGCCCGTCTCCGCTCCTTTGACGATTTACCAGGCGATCCAAGCGGGTTACCGGTTATTTGATGGCGCAGCGGACTATGGCAACGAGCGCGAAGCCGGTGAAGGAATTAAGCGCGCCATTGCCGACGGGTTAGTTACTCGGGATGAGCTATTCATTGTTTCCAAGCTTTGGAACACGTTCCACGGCGAGGACAAGGTGGAGGAAGCTTGCAGACGGAGTCTGAGCGACTGGGGACTCGACTACTTCGATGCCTACTTGATACATTTCCCCATTGCTCTCAAATATGGTGAGGGCTCTTGAGTGTTCTTTAGCACTGTACTGACGGTATTTGCTATCCAGTTGATCCGAAAGTCCGATACCCACCAGGATGGTCCTTCGCTGACGACGGGAACATAGCCGTCGAGCGGTCGCCCTTGCATGCCAGTCATATGTGCTCCCACATACTTCTGATTGCTGATAATACACTTGTAGCTTACCTGGAAAGCAATGGAGCAACTTGTTGATCTCAAGCTCGTCAAGACGATTGGCATCTCTAATTTTTCCGGATCTCTGATCATGGATTTGATGACCTACAGTCATATCAAGCCCTCGATATTGCAGGTCGAGATGCACCCGTGAGCGTCGTGTCGTTAGATCGCAGCCCAAGCAAGAACTTACGAGCCCCAGGTACCACGTGCAAAAGGATCTCATTGAGCTATGCAAAGCATTCGGTATACACCTAATGGCCTTCTGTTCATTCGGACCTCAATCGTGAGTGCTTAGAAGCTCTGCCTTCGATGCTGATCTACCACGAAGGTGGATCGAATTGAACGATCCGAAAGTCAAACTGGTTGGATCGCTGCTATCTCTGGACACTATCGTTAATATAGCAAACGCTCACTCAAAATCTCCGGCTCAGGTTCTCCTGATGTGGGCGACTCAGCGGAACGTGACCGTCATCCCTAAGTCATCCAACGAGGAAAGGTCGAAGGAGAATCTGAACAGCCTGGACTTCATTTTGTCAGCGGATGAGATCGAGGTCAGTCTGACTTGTGTGAGGAGAAGGAGGCTGAATGTGAAGTATTAACAGAGAATAAGTTCTCTCGACAAGGGGTTCAGATTCAATCAGCCTGCGGGGATCGACGCCCGAATCTCCATATTCGCCTGATTGAGAGATAGTCGCACCCCCAATGCAAGTTAATTATGTGTCGTTCACGTTGTCTGCCAGATATTCAGGCTCTCTTACGACCAGTCATATCGTTCCATCCTGCGGTAAATTCACCCCGTCCAGCATCGATTTCCTAGACGACCATCATTAGCAGATTGTGACCACTAGTGGACCTACCAAAATGAGTCTTGACTAAACATGAGATTTTCATCCTGCGAGAAAGGAAAGGTGCCAATGTCCAAGCCCAGCGCCGCGGCCGGGATCCCAAAGTCCTGTCCGGCCATCCAGTCTTCTATTCCCAGGTCTCCATTCGCAGTCTGTTCGACGATGGGCCACAGAGAGGTATCCAAATTTCCGTCGAAAGCTTGAACATCCATAGTGCGCGCTTCTGTTTCGACCCTTGGGCGAATCAAATTGCTGATGAACACTGAGAGGGAAGCTGGCAAGTGGTCGGACGCGGTAGCTGATCTCGCGAGCACGCTGGACGCGCTGGTAGCGATGGCAAACAAGTGCGTGATATTGGGTTCCAGATGCGAAAATTGGGATTGAGTGGCTTTGAGAAGAGACACTGTTGCGTATGTGAGGACCGTGAAGAGGAAGTCGGGACAACCGCGGATGAGGCCAGTCGCCTCGAGATCAGCTTCGAATGAGTTGATGAGTCGGATCGCAGCTGTTTGATACTGGTTCCGGTTTAGCTGTGGAAGGGTCCTAGCGGGAGCGACTGACTTCGGCAAACGCAGCTGGCAAGTCGAGCGGCAGACATTCCATCGCTCGTTGGAGTCCAAACGAATGGACTATCAATCGAGCGTAATGGTCATACAGTCGAATGCGTCCAAGCATGAACTCGAGAATGCGGTCTATTACTGCTGTGAGTTCGGGCAATCACAACATACTCACCATCAGGATGACAACCTCTGGCGATCTCTTCGGACCGTTCTCTCCAGAGTCTGAACTGTTTGTCGAACACTCTGACCAGACTGAGAGGCGGTGTAAGCATGGTCTTAACATTTGGCAGTAGTCGAAAGTCATTCACTCTGGAAATGCGCTTTGATTTCCAGCAAGTCCCAAGGTCTGAAAATTCGCCGTTTCCGACCGAAAGACATCCATACCTCTTGCGAGAATCTGTGTCCACTCCTACTTTGCAGTCAGCAATACGGATCAATCAGTTGACAGCGACGTACAGTCCATGCTACGACAGAGACATCGTCGTTGCTGGGCTTTCCCGCTGCCAATAGTTCCAAGTAGAATCTTACGCTGTTCTCGCCTCGCATACTGCTTGGTTTCCCCAATTGGGCCGAGGAAGTGCGATCGATGACAAAGCAGAGCAGCCATGTCCGGATGATTGTCCGCAGTAGCCATGCTGGAAGACCTTCTCTTGCTTGACGGAGAGTCGCAACTCGGTGCAGATTGATATCGATGGCTGTCCGTACGGCGACTCCTATCCGCAGCCAAGTCATGTCTTGTTCGAAATGCTTCGGTCGTATCAGGCTGCCACTGCTTCAGACACTGGATCTTGGTCAAAGAAGCGACCTACTTCCACTCGGCGTAGATCAGATGACCTTGAACGACCTGGCCACTCTGTGAGCACGATACACGCAGAAGCAGAACTACACGTACGTCTATATTCTTCTCCTTCGGGAATCTTTCTACTTCGAACTTTGCAAACTCCTTCAGACGTTCCCAAAGGACCACGTTGAACGCCCTTGCTGCCACGCAACAAACTGAGTACACCAATCAGCGGTATGATGGAACGCGAGTGAAATCGATGTACTGGCGTTGAATAGGTAGTTTGATCGACTGGCCACGGCCTTTGGCGAGGAATGCTCTGGGTCCAGAAGCGGCAGATGGGCTGCTCGATGTCAGGGGCAGTTTGCCTAGGCTACTTACGATGGAGGTATTTGAAGTATCTTTATTCCAAGGGTTAGCCATGAATCCCAGCCGACGATGACTTTACATACATCTCGAACAGTTGTTCAGCCCTTTCGCCAATTTCCATCAGCAGGAGCAGCGACACAGGCAATCTACTTACTCCTGAACGTTTATCCGGCTCATTATGTGAGGAGCCTCATCCTTCAAACTTCTCTCCAGCGGCGCGTAGTAATGCCCTCTGCTCCTGCCATCGTGATCCCTGCCTTTCTGACTTCGGCCTGCCCTGTCGTCGGTGAGAGGTGGATCCTCCTCAAAGAGCGAAGTTGCGCTGGCTTCGGCCAAGAGGGCAAGAGGATTATGAGCGTCACCGGGAAGCGGTAGAGTGGTCAGAATATCCGTGTCTGGATGGTAGGCCGGCCTTGTAGAGGGAGACCCCTGTATCGCTTCACCTAACCGGCCACATGAGGATCGCGAGCGTCCTTTTTGTTGGCCCCAAAGGGCGGAATTGGTCGGGCCGGTGGAAGCGATTGAGGACTCTTGCTTCCACGTAGAAAACATCAGGCTAGACTCTGCTGCGTCGCTCAAGCTCCCTCCCGCTCTCTGACTAGTTCCCGTATCCTGGTAGCCGGCTTTCCGTTTCCTCGTTTTACCTCGAAGGCTGGGAAGATAGACACATTCGTCGCCGATTCCTAGATTCGCGCACCTGGAACAGGGCCTCGTGCCATTGCATTTGAGCTTCTGTCTGCTGCACGCCGAGCATGCTCGGGAGGTCCTTGTCTTGTTGCTGGGGGTGCCCGAACTCCCTTCGAGGACGGGATTCATGGCGAGGGAGGATGGAGATGGTAACATCCAACCGGGTATTCGGCTGCATCTCTGGGACGGGATCTTCTTCCCCTTTAGGTAATTTGTATCGTCAGGAGGGATATACTGATTGTATCGTCCTGGGGGCAGATATGGCATTCAAGCACACACCGACAAAGCTATGCATGCCTCGGAGAAAGGTGGTACCGCCCGCTCGTCTCTAGTACTTGTGACCATCCTTCTTCAATCCTTGGCTCCTCGTTATTGACGCGGGATCCAGGAACGGCAACTCCCCGGTACCCGAAGCCCTGTCACCACTCCTTTCCTCTCCGTAATCAAATGTTGCAGAATGTTGAGTTGATCGATTGTCCCAGATCGCAAGCGAGTTCTTCTGCCACCTGAATCGGACTTGCATATCCATGTTGTGGATACACAATTGATTGAGATAGTTGAGCAGAACATCCGATTCATCTTTGGTGACGTCGTCGATACGAGAGGTGAACCCTTTGTTGATGAAAAGCGCTTTCCACCCGGTAACTGGATTCGTTCTAACGATGGGGTGATGTGCTTCCAAGTCGTCACCCTTGTTGATGGGGTTTCCCCGCTCCTTGGTCTTGGAGATGGTGATTCCGAGTCGTCGGGCTTCTTCGTGGAAAAAGTTGGCCGAGTGAGTAGCCGTCAAAGTCTCCATGTATGCCTGCATGGAAGGTGACATGCGTTCATACGCCTACAAAAGAGCATGATTAGCTCGGTTCGACGGGGACATGACGCACTGACCTCGTACATGTTGTTCCAAAACGTATCGCCTCCGGTTTCGGGAAGGACATTAATCTTCAACATCGAATAGTCTGAGGGCACCTTTTCGAATCTGCAAACATGAGCGCCATCTTCCCGCCGGTCCTGAGATACATACGATACATCCGAATGCCAAGCGACACTGGCGAATCGCGAGACGTCATCGTGAACACGTCGGATACCACCACCTTTAGCCTGTCTAGCGGCCGATATGACAGTAATCTGGTCGCCCAACTCCGAGGTGTTGTCCGAGACTGGATGTATGACGAGCTTGGATTCTTTGGGCTTGCCCGTGACTTCGCCCATTAGCTGGGCAAATCGGAGCATCTCCTTCGGTTGGATATCCTGGTCTCGGAAGAAGCATACACCTCTTCGAGAGACTGGGTGAAAGAGGTCAAACAAGTGGCGCTGAGGCTTCTTCACTTACTGAGAACAGAAAGATCTCTCACGAGTTCTTCGGCATTTGGCGCGTTGAGGAGCTCGGTAAGTTGTAAGGAAGAGTCAAACTCTCTGCCGATGGAAGGAGTGACCTCGAAATGCTGCTCAGGTTCTTGTCAGTCCGCCGATACGAAATTCATATCAAAATAACATACAGGATAGCTCTCCAAAAGACCTTCATATTTGAGTGGGCTCGCGAATCGATTGCGCCCTCGATCTTGAACCGAGGGAGGCGATTGCCCTCGCAAATGTAGGGAGTGATTGGTGGCGGTTTGTGTTTGGACTGACATGATTGACAAGTGGACGATTTGATGTCTGGAAGTGGGACACTTTGGCTGCGTTTTATGCACTGATTCGGCCTACAACATCGTCAGCTGAATATCGGACTTCGGCGATGACTCTCGTCCAGCACGCCATTATTGCCATCTGGGCGTGCGACACTGGCCTAATTAAGAGGTAGGAAGCCGAATAGGCGGCAAGTCACCGAATGACGTGCGCGGCGTGGAGCACCACTTGGGCTCCACGGGAGGGATTGTGCCCGATTTGCCAGACCTATGGCTCGCTCATCTCGACGTTGCCAAGCAGGAAGCCGAAGCCGAGATCGGAAGACAGAGTCGCGTGATTGTTCGTGCTTGGAACGAAACACATAAATGTATCGATCCTTACGAGGTGATGTCGTTCATACCAAACGGCAATGTTGAACATAGAATCTGTACACTCCAACGGAGATGGGAAGTTCGAGGAAAGCTGGAGCGAGGTCGCCGTGGCCGCCGAGCGGGATGAAGATTATCAGCATAATCTGTCTATCTGGGAGTCATTAAAGACGTATAAACAGGCAAGCGCATGAGATACATCATCGACCCAAGATGCTTACATACACACTCCAGGCCGTATCTTGGTCGGTCTGCGCGTCGTTCTGCATCATTATGGAAGCCTATGACACGTATACCCATGTCACCGGACTGCATCTGCATGGTGGCTGATGACTTGGCTATAGATTGCTGTTGAACAGTCTCTTCGCTCTCCCGGCGTTCAAGCAACACGTGATTACCTCTGTTTTACACCCTTTCGATGAGCTGACTAGTTGGACATAGTTTGGTACCAATAGCGGAACAAAAGCCGGATACCAGATCAAGGCTAGCTGGCAGGCTGGACTATCGCAAGTGAGAAGAGTTCCAGCTCCCGGAGATTGCTTTTTCTGGCTGATAGATCTACCAGGCTGCGAGCATTGGAAGCATCGGTGGAATCATCTTGGGATCTCTCATGATTGACCGACTTGGATACAAGCGAACACTCCAGATCAACCTGATCGCCATGATCCCGTTCATTGCGTTGGTGACCTTTGCACCAAACTTGCCCGCCCTTCTCTGCGGCGAGCTCCTTTGTGGAGTGCCTTGGGGTGTTTTCAGTACGCTGGCGGAAGCTTATGCGAGCGAATTGTGCCCAATTACTCTCCGAGCGTATCTCACGAGTGAGTACGGACTAACGACATTACCACTTCTGACGTGTCGAAAAGCCTTCGTCAATCTATGTTGGGTAACGGGCCATCTCATTGGAGCGGGTATCCTCCTTCGAGCTGAGGTGAGCGGACGGTGATTGAAGAGCTTCTCCATTCTGACAATCATCAGGCTATGACTGGAGTTTGGTCATTCAGGATGCCGTTTGCCGTTCAATGGGTCTGGCCGATTCCGCTCTTCATCGCGATCACCTTGGCACCCGAGAGCCCGTGGTGGCTAGTGCGCCATGGCAAACTTGAAGAAGCGGAACGCTCCGTTAGGAGGTTAGCGGCTGTTCGCGACAGATCCCGAGCACAAGACACGGTTGCCGCAATGGTTAGAACGAACCAGCTGGAAGAGGAGGCTATCGCTGGGACCAGCTTTGCGGACTGCTTCAAAGGCACAAACCTGTGAGTTGCAAATGGATCAAAAGAAGAGATTTTGACCATTGGGTTAGGCGACGAACGGAAATCTCGGTTGTGTCGTGGACAATTCAGAGTTCGTGCCTTGTATACTCCTCGGGGTCGACTGACGGCCATGACTAGTACTGTGCGGTTTGCAGTTCGTGAACAACGCCACGTACTTCTTTGAACAAGCCGGGCTGAACACCAAGGATGCTTTTCGTATGACCGTCGGAATCTACAGTGCTGCTTTCATCGGCACGGTCCTGTCCTGGTTCATCTTATCGTGAGTCGATTGGAACTCCGTTTCGTCGTACTGATAGGGCGTAGCTATGTCGGCCGCCGACGGATCTTTTTCGTCGGTCTGTGCGCCCTGAGCGCAGGAATGTTCTTGATCGGCGGCCTTTCCGTTGCGGCAGACAAGCCCTCCGGAACAGGCGGTGAACGATGGAGCCAAGCAGGTGATCTGCTTCATAACGTCGGAAGAGGGGTGTATACTGACAGTGGACAGTGCTCATGATTCTGTGGCTCTTTGTCTACGACACGACTGTCGGACCCTTGGCGTACTGCATCGTCGGAGAAGTTTCATCGACCAGATTGAGAAACAAGACCGTCGGTCTCAGCCGGATCGGCTACAACGTTTTTAGCATCACGTTTGGCGTCCTGACGCCTTACATGCTGGTAAGTAATCTACCAGAACCCGCTTCTGTGCTGATCGGACTCCAGAATCCTACCGCTTGGGGCTGGAAAGGGAAGATTGGCTTCTTCTGGGGTCCCATATGCGCGCTGTGTGCGCTCTGGGCATACTTCCGGCTCCCCGAGATGAAGGTGAGAGTCTTCTGCTCCCTGGAATCGCTCTGATCACGTGATTTCCATCAGGGAAAATCGTATTATGAGATCGACATTCTGTTCGAGCGCCGTACATCTGCCAGGAAGTTCAAGACTGCTGTAGTCGAGAAGTTTGTGTATGATCCAAAAGTTGAGATCAAACAGCATTAGAAGGTTGGGGAAACAGACAGAAGCAGGTTGTAGGCAACGATATTTGTAGCTCGGCGCGTCGTTTGTATCGCTTATGGTCACAAGGGAAAAGCGGATTTCATTTAGGGTTGGAGGTATAGCCAGCATGCAGATCGTCGAGGCAACTTGAGCTCCTACGTACCATGGCAAGTCCGGTTGGACGACGGCTACTTTTGATTGCCACGCTCAATCTGACGCGTCCCCGCCACATTCCGGACGCGAACAAAGCGGTTCTCGTTGCCTTGGTTAGTTTGTACGCCTGGCACTATAGATCCAACACGACGAGCAGGCTTTGCACAGCCCAATGCAGGCTCCCCCAACACCCCTGCATCGAAATATCCTCCCGGTACCCCTGCGGAAAACACCTCTCCAATCTCACCGCCGGTCAACCTCGGCTTCCACTTCAGTCCCGAAGTTATTGGTCGGAGCGGTCGCGGTCACAGCATGTACCACTTGGGTAATAGAAGCTGAAGGGACCGGTGGGGAAGGATGGTTGATTCTGGGGTACTGGTTCGGGAAAGTTGTGCTGGAAGCCAGCGAGTTTTGGACAGGGAGAAGGCGGAAAAAGGGGTCAGAGGAGCCGGTGAGCAGGATGGTCAGCTTGGCCCTTCCGTAACTGACGACGAGTGGCAGCTGAGCAGCAAGATACTGCTGGCCTCGCAGACCGTGACCCTGGTCATGTGCTTGAAATGCCTGGGTCCCCTGAGGTACGTCGTTGTGGATGTAGCTTACTTCAACTAATCTAGTGATTGCGGTACAGGACAGTGATCTTCCTGATAGCTGGTTCCCTGTCGTCCTCCATATCCCTTGATGACTTGTATCTGGTAGGTTGGAGTGCCATCGGGCGAAGCAGCTCGAGCTGACCCGTGATGTCCAGCTCGTTCCACTCATTCCCATTCTTGGCTCCTGCTTTTCGATTCTGGTCCAACAGATCCTTTCGGGAGAGCGTGAAGGTAGTTGCTTTCTTATCGTGACGTCGTTTGTTGCTCAGATCAACTGCAGTCCAATGTCTCATCTCCGCCGCTGCTCTGGCCGCATCAACATGTTTGATCGATGGCAGTAAGAGCGAGCGTCCAACCAAACCCACGGACAAACCGACGGATCGGCCCGACCTGCTCCCATCCCTCATCCCCGCCTGTGTGTCTGCAATCGGTGTCGCAGGACTCTGGGCTGCTGTAGATCTTCTTTCCCTCATGCATCTCATAGCTGATCATCAGCACACAGGGAATCATTCCTATCCCGGTTCCCTCCTTCACTCTTGACAACTCCTATTTGATCCTATATCTTCTCGCTGGTCTTCTCATCAGACATCTTCCCCTCAACACCCGTGACCCGAAGGAAAGGCTGGTAGTCCTGCTGGCCGTTCCGATCCTGCAATTTTTCGCATTCCATCCGGCTTCATCAGTTGTTGATATCCTCATCTACGCCCCTCTATCATGCATCAGCATCGCTCTTCATTCCCCTTCTCCAGCAGTGGCGGATCCTCGAGCTCGCGAAGTATGTTCTCCCTGGCAAGACCAGCTGCCGTAGCTGATGAGCATCCTCAGTGGTCGTTTCCCACTTCTCAGAAACCTCTCACCCAGCGGTCACCTACGGGTTTCGTGCCGTCCAAATGGCGACCTCACCTGCAGACCATCCTTAACACCCCTGCCTCGTCCAAGATCTTTTACTTTCTTCTCCTGAATTTGGCGTATATGGGCGTACAAATGGTGTATGGGATGTGGACGAACTCGCTGGGTCTGATTTCGGACGGTGAGCTGTCGGCAGCCTTTGTTGCTTCTAGGCTGATCTTCATGTAGCTATTCACATGTTCTTCGATTGCCTCGGTCTGGCGGTGGGACTGTGGGCGAGCGTTGCGGCAACATGGAAACCTGATGGGAGGTATACCTTCGGATACGCCAGAGTGGAAACGCTGTCTGGGTTTGGAAATGGTGAGCAGGACGCAATCTACCTTTGACGGAAGATGGCTGACTGGTGTCGTAGGGTGCTTCCTTATCCTCATCTCGATCTTCATTATCTTTGAAGGTATTCAGAGAGTGTAGGTGGTTTTGCTCCTGCTCTCTCGTATGTGGACTAACAGTCGCCCAATAGATTCGATCCACCCGAAATGGACACACATCAGCTCCTTCTCGTCTCAGGCGTAGGACTGGCGATCAACCTTTGGGGAATGTATGCGACTGGCGGTCATCATCATCAAGGACACGGCCACTCGCACGACCATTCTCACTCGGTCCCGGTGAATGAAAAAAAGGTCGACCACCGAACTCCAGATCATGATCACCATCATGCGGTCAGTCTGCTTGCTACGGGTCAGCAAGGAGCTGATCGTCGTCTTCAGTCATCGCAGGACTTCAGCGCGACATCGGGTAGGCAATTGCACGAGAGAAAGTCGTCCCTTAGCCACGTCCACTCGCATGAGGGACATAGCCACTCGGATTGCGCCCATGATCATGACGACTCTCATGTAAGTTCGGCGCGAATCCTCCGCGGGTTTTCCTGATGATCCGAATACAGATCCGCGATGCAGACGACCACAATCACGGTCATGGCCAGATTCCCACCGCGAACGGTCACGGTCACCCTGCTCACCATCACCACCGAGATTCGGACCACAATTCCAGCCAGCCTCATGAAGAACAAGATCATCACGCTCACCGTCACCACGACTCTCCACATGCTCACCACCACAATGATTCTCTACACGCTCATTATCATAATGACACGCACCACCATCACGATTCCCACGACAACCACGACCATGCCCATTCGCACAACATGCGAGGAGTATTTCTGCACGTCCTAGCCGTCAGTATTCCTCCAAAATCCTCGCAAGCGCTTAACGTCGTCTTCTCACCCAGGATACTCTAGGAAGTGTCGGAGTCATCATATCCACGCTGCTGATCAAGTTCACCGGATGGACTGGCTTCGACCCAATCGCTAGTCTGTTCATCGCTGCACTCATAATCGCCAGCGTGGTCCCGCTGGTGATCGAGTCGGGGCGCATCCTTTGCTTGGATGTGGGGCAAGACAAGGAAGCCGAGATCCGATCTGCCCTTGCAGAGGTAAGAATCGTGTTTTCTGCTGGCAGTTCCCACTAATCATTGATTTTGCCATACCAGCTTTCGACGATTGAGGGCGTTTCCAACTACGGATCGCCGCGTTTCTGGCCGAGATGCGAGGGCCAATATGTCGGATCTCTCCACATCCAATTGGCGCCGTCACCCGCCTCCTCCCAACATTCCTCTTCCTACGGCAATAGGGAAACAATCTACTACAATGCGGATAGAGTCTCGCTCCGGGTGGACAAGGTTCTGAAGCATAAAATCCGAGGATTGGTGGAGTTGGTGATTCAAATCGAAGGCTCTGAGGATAGAAGCTACTGTTCATGTATGACCAAGACGGGTAGGTAGTGAGCGAGATGACAAGGCTCTCCCTAGTCCACACTGTCCTAGCACAGACCCAAGCACTCAAAGTGCAGGAACATCTCCGTCTCCGGGTGGGCCCCTCGGCCCCTCGGCGTTTCTTACGTAATTATCCGCGGGCTGCGGTGAAGTCCGCAGTCGACACGTAGGTGATGCATGTCGCTCCTTTATCTTTGGACTCTGAGCTGTTTGTTCAAGAGCTACAGGTCAAGTACTCGACCAACAGCACAGCTCGTATCTCTATTCACTTGCCCAGCCAACGACTCGCGAAGACCACCGCCGCCGGCTTCCCCCACGATGTTCGAGTTTATACTCACCCTCCTCCTCGCCGCCCTCATCATGATCGTGCTCATGGCCGTTGGGGTGGGGATCACAATGCCCTTCCACGGATCGATGGTGCGACTGAGGGCGAACTACAACCCTCGAGCAGTGGGTCTGGAGGGAACGGAGAACAGGTTCGTAGTTGGCATACTCGTGATTTCGGACCTAACCAACGTCTTTTAGGGTCGGTCCAACGCTGTATAGCCTGTTTGGCACAATGAAGCGGACGAAACGACTCGAGGGATGGTGGGGTCTGTATAAGGGTGCGCTGCATTTCTTAAACTCACTGCATTTTATGCTAATTCAGCCTAGGCGCGTACCCTTCGCTCATCTTCACCACACTGGTCTCGCTGGCATCCATCATCTTCGTGGGAGGATCCGCTACGCGCGGTCCGAAAGGCGTATATTCTGTTCCAGAGGCCGGCGGAGTTCGGTCAGTGCCAGTCTGAAGTCGAGGATGTTGGATCGCTAACCTGCTCGATAGAATGGGAATATTCACCATCGTGCTCACCCTCATCAGTCTCCCCATGACGGTAATCATCAACCGGTACGTTGGTTCGACGCTGCACGACTTCACCTGACGTTACCATGTTAGCTCCATCATCACTCCCTACCGTCTTCCCATGTCGCCAGCAGTTTCCCTCCGAGCTCTTCTCTCCGTTCACGAACTGTCCAAACCCTACATGCTCTACCTCACCCCGGGGCTCCTCGCGACCACCTTCGTTCATTCCCTCTGCGTCACTCTCGTCGCTCGGTCGATGCGTCTCCTCTTCATCGGATCGCCTATCGCAGCCGAAATCTACAGCGTGTCGACGTTCCGTTGGATCCTCTTTGTCGCTTGGCAAGCTTTGGCCACGGGCTGGCTTACTCCCCTCGAAATCATTATTACCCGACTTTCCGTTCAACCAAATCTCGGAGGCGCAATACCGACAGAAGATCCAGAAGCCGGTGCGCCAGAGGGTCTGACGTTTGCGGGGACGGACGAGGATGTGATTGGGCTGAGACCAACGACGGAGCCGTACGATGGTGCGGTGGATTGTGTGAGGAAGATCGTCGATGAGGAGGGTTGGCAGAGCTTGTATAGAGGATGGTGGTGGACGATGGGTGGGAATGTGTTTGGAGTCTTTGCGTAAAGAGAGACCGGGCCTCAGTTGGCCCTTTCCCTTTCCCAGAGTTGATATCTGCATGCATGGTAGTACGGAGTCAAAGAAATGTCGGAGCTGCGCCACAGCGTCCCTCCAATGATCGATGAGCACTCTAGTACAGGCTAGGAGCCATCAGCCAGTTCGATATCCCCAGCCGACGGGGGACTCGATATCATCGGAATCCTAACACGCTGGTGAAGCTGCAGAGTATGCGTTGGCATATATTCTCAGAATGCCGAAATGCACTTACAAAGCGGGATCTTGACAGTCGCCTAAGGGAAGCTTCTCATTCAGCGAGAATTCGACTGCGCTCCAAACGCTGCAGTACTTACAGCCAAACCACCAAGACTTGTCTCCTTGTCTGACAATGGCCATCAAAATCCGTGACAGCATGTGGACAGTAAGCAGCTTACAGTGTGTGTGCATGTCGAGGGCGGTCGTTCGGCAGGCCTCGATAGCGTCGTCGAGACTAAAGACATGAGTAACGTGACGTCACCGCGATAACAGTGATCTCACGAGACGGTGTGGTGGGAATCACCTGCCATAGCCAGCTGCGCAGCTGGGGGAGGTGCCGTCAGATGACGAGACACGGAATTTGAAGGCTGGTGACTTACCTGTTATGGCCTTTACGGCTGATTGTAGTATCCGTCAACATCCTTCAACAGAGATCCCCAAACTCACCCCCGAGGCTGTTTCTCTCGATGCAGGGAATCTGGACAAGCCCTCCGAGAGGATCGCAAGTGAGTCCGAGGCTGTTTTGTATCAGCGCAAACAATTAAGTTGCTGCCGAACCTTACTTATGCCTGTAGATGACATTAGTTGGGCAGACGTATCGGACACGATGACCCACTCGATACCGATCTCCGCTGCTTGTAGGATGGTCGCGGGCTCAGCACCCAAACAAGCTGATATGCCTGCAGCCTACGATGCCACTTCAGCTGAATGTCGTGCGGCACGACGAGGGTACGCACCGCCATAGAACATGCCACACCGACTTCAGCCATACAACCTCCTTCGGCAGCACTGATCGTAGCTCCTCGCTTGAAGAGCATGCCGATGGCTGCGATGGTGATGAGAACAGGCATTGGAAGTAATAGAACACACACCAGCTGCCGTGAGCAAAAAGTTCATTGCGCTTCATATCCTGAGTGAGGGCCAAAATATAAGAGAGACTGAGCTCACTCTCTCTCCACGTCGTGGGATATGAACTCGGTGACATATTTCAGACTGGCTGGAATGACACCTGCCGCACCGTTGGTCCTGCAGAAAGATTAGTACGGGCGAAGATTGGCTAACTCACGGAGCAGTGACTACTCTGCCGCCTGGTAGCCAAGTCAACTCGTCGTCTATGATACAAGAGGAAACCTCATACCGGAAGCGTTCACTTCGTTCACCTGTGTTGTAACATCAAGGCTGCGCAAAGCGATGAAAGAAACTACATACCGCAATTGCCATGCAGCTGAGATAGTCGATTCCAGGAAAGACCGGTCGAGTGCGCAGCGGCGCCATCTTGAGATCGTGAATCAAGCTTCCCGTACGATGATTGATGCTTGCCAGTCCTGTGCGCCCTGCGGCGCCAACTCCCGACGAACCAGTCGGACTTCCGCCCAAAATGTCCGAAGCAGGCGTGCTAGCGGGGGATTGTTGTGCTGGTGCGGGGTAAAAGTTCTGCTTCAGTCGAGCATACAACCCTGGAGCCCGTCGTCGAACATTAAATCCACCGGGGAGGGTCGTCTCGGTCGATGTGACCCCATTACGGATGCACTCGTCCATTGTATTCCACACTGCAAGTTGGCAAGTCAGCTTGCTGATCGAATCGAGAGTCAACGTCAGACTCACACTTCATTAGACTATTGCGTATCTCTGGAGCACTTCTAAAGGCGAGCTCGTTTTCCCAAACCACCTGGGAGATGGTGAGATTGTGTTGGAGGCAGATATCCTGGAGTTCCTCGGCGGTCGAAAAGACGTGTCTCAGGTTGCCGTCTTTCTCTCGTGTAGCTGGGGGTATTCCCTTCTGCGCAAGAATGGAGTCATCCGGTTGGGTAAATTCGAGGAGGGGGAGCACATCGGAGGCGTCATGTGTATGCGTCTGATCTTTTCGAGAAGCGGGAGCATCATCGGAAACGATGTCTTTGTAGTAGAGATTTTCGGCCGTTTGGGTCTTTTCGTTGACGACGAATCCGCCGCCGACGGAGAAGTATTCGTTCGTCGCGATCATGTCTCCTGCGGCGTCACACACGGTAAAGCGCAGTCCGTTGGGATGGGCGGGTAGGGGAGATAGGTGCCAAGACTGTGATCGTCAGTGGCCGCACGGTTGACTGAGCGACATACCAGGTCTCGATTCAAGTCGAACTTGACTCTCACGCCCTGTTCAAATCCCAGGACCAGCTCGCCGACCGCTTTGACTTCTTCCAGGACCCTGCCCAGACGTCCAACTTCAACCGTCTCGGGGTCTTCTCCTAGCAATCCGAGCACGACCGCATCAGGAGTCATGTGTCCGACCCCAGTGGCTGCAAGGGACCCGTGAAGCGAGACTTTCAGACTGTGTATGGAGGGTCGAAGAGGGACTGGGATGGAGGTGAGGAAGATTTTGGCGGCTCTGCTCTCATCTCGTCAGCTCCACCTCAGATAGGCGATTTAGAGGTCTACCTCATCGGGCCAACAGTGTGACTAGAGCTGGGCCCCACGCCGATGGAAAAGAGATCGAAAGTGGAGATGACGGCGTGTTCTGCTCTAACAGGAGTGAATATCTTTGGCTGGGTGGTCGCAGGCCGCAGATAGGCAGACATTCGGCGAGTCGAGAGGACTGCTCCGTGACCCAGTGCAACCTGCCTGCTCATCCTCATGGTGGGCCGGAGTCGAGACCAGCTGTAGCAGATTGCCCTAGCCATCGCACCTGGTGATTGCGAGAGAGACTACCCGTCTGGATACATGATGCTAGCAGTACAGCTCTCTATTTCCAAGCGGTTCACCTTTTCCAATCGGCCGGTGTTGGAAACACTGCGGGGTTGGCCGCTCCAGAATGCGGGGAAGGTATCGCCTACCGCTATGGCCCTGCCACACCGATAAGGATATCGGTTCCGGAGAGGGTTGCTGTACGACCCGTGGGCTTTCATTGCTGAGGTTACCACGGCAGTGATTCAGATAAGGAAGGCCAGAGCTCAGTAAGAACCTTATTGACAGCTGGCTTTCGTCTCCAATGCTTCAGCCTCTTGCATCTCTACCGCCTGTACCCTAAAGTCATATCCTTTCTGCACATATCAGTCATCTCTTGTGGGATGTCGAATGCCGCAATCATGTCCGGGAGGTCGGTCACGGTCAAGAGCAGGCCAATCTCCATATGCCATGTCTAGGTCGAACTCGGGTTAGCGTTTGCCGCGCATGAAATGAAACAGCCTACAATATGACAATGGAACGCCCAAACGCCAGCTAAGGGGCTTCAGCTGGACAACAGACACGTATAATAAGCTTACGGTTGTCGGATGCAAACCGAAGCACGACGTGTCCATAAGAAGGGATGACGATTGTGTCCCGTCTCATCGGATTCGTGACGTTGAGGGCATAGCTATCGCCGTAAAATTGCGAGTCGCCTTGCGCCATGATCTGGAAAGTGTGACCTGGGTGGTATGAGTACAGGGGCGGATCGACGGTATGACAGCTTACCGTGCAGATGAAAAGGGTGATTGCCGTCGTCCAAGGAATTGACGATCAAGTCAAAGACACCAACGTCCCGATTGACGAGACTGAGCTGACTGCCGAGAGATTGAGTGGTAGCGTTCGAGGTGACGTCAAATATGGCAGCATTGCCGGGAGCCAAGGGAGCCCATGACGATTGGTTGAAGAACACTGTTGTCAGGAGCGGCCGAGTAGACGGGAACTCACTATAGTGCTGGTTGTCGGACGTATATTGCATGTTGAACTGAACTCGGGCAGACCTGCCAATCGTCAGCAAGCACTTTCGTTCAACTTACTGAGTGGGTGTGAGTGCGTCTTGAACATTCGCCGGAACCAGAGTGGTCGCATCAAAAGCCGTCAGATTTGTGCCGCCGGCCGGTTGAGGCGTGTCAGCGGGCGATATGTCATCATCTACCTCGGCGTATCGCAAGATGCCCAATGTAGTCTCGTTGAACTGAGTAATATCAGCAGCCAAACCGTAGTCAGGGACCTTACTCCTGGGCCAGAGTAGCGGATTTGATCTGTGTCCAGAACATTTCGTATCCAGTAAGCTCCGGGCTGCAAAAAGGTTAGACAAGCAGGTGCCACCCACTTACTTCTTGGTCCAGAGTTACCAAGACGCTATACCGTTGCGCCACTGCCAGATTGATCGAGGACACGTTGAAGGGTACCACACTAGTCCCGTCCGCCTCGATCACGGTGAGAGTGTGATTATCGATAGAAAAGTTCACATTAACGAACGTGCCTGCTGGTCTGAGCTATCGTCAGCTTGGGGACACAACGCACCAGCATTGATCAATCGGATCCGGTAAGTCGCATTGCCAATCATGGTGGCATTGAAAAAAGAGGTGGTGATGTTCCCGCAGTAGTTGGTCTCTGGATAATACGTCCCGCTTGTGCTGCTCCGTTTCCGCATGGAACCTTTGTGTGGTGTCCCTCTTGAGATCGCTCCCCGCTTTCTCTCCGCGATGACCAGATCCGTCGACGGTATATAAGCGCAGGCTGCTTGACCCACGCCATTGATCATCCTGGGAAACGCTAAGTACTTGCCAAAGGGTGAGCTCACTCACCCTCCATCCGGTGTAGGTTCGTCTCCCGGTTGACCGTCGATTCCGGTTCCCACGGCCTCAAACCGCCAGTTGAGAGCGGACGACTCGGTATTGTACATGTCGTTGAGGATGAAAGTGTAGTCGTCGTGGTAGGGATTTGACGTCATTGCAGTCTCATTCGGGGCATGGAAGATCAGAGGGCCGAACATCCCATCCGTGTACTGGGCGTGTCAGCTGTATCGCAGATCGCCACTAACCTGAGCCAGCTTGTGTGCGTGATACCATGACGTTCCCACATTCTGGACGGCTTCTCCAAGTCAGCAACTCGCAGCTATCGCAGCTTTTTATATGGTGAATGCGGAGGACTCACTCCAGTTGTATGTCATGGTCTCTCCAGGAGGAATCCCACACTGCACATTAGTCTTGTGGTCCCAGGCGCGGGCTTACTTGAGTGATTGCGTACGTTCCGTCCATGTAATTGCTCCCCCGCTGGGACTGCCCGTGCCAGTGCATTGCCGTCTCATTCGTCATGTTGTTAGAAACATTGATTATCAGTCGATCACCCAGATTTGCCTCCACCACTGGGCCAGGCGAGAGCCCGTTGATGACAATCATTGGCTTGTTCATACTCCCGGGGGCTGAAAGGACCTGGCTGAGAGTCCAATTGAACGTCCTGGTCTGCGGAGTCGCCGAGATCTCGAAGTTTCGATTTGACATGGCCCATCGTGAGACGTCTCCAAGGAGGGTCTCACGGGGCACGACGGTGGTTACTGAGCTCGAGTTGTTGGGAGGAGTAGTGGCAATGGAGGAGGATGTATTGGAGCTGGAAGAGGAGGTGGAGTGCTTGATGCCGAGACCTGCCCCAAGGCCCACACCCATAGCTATCACGAAGCTACCGATCGCGACCGCAATCCAAATTTTTCGCCGATTCGACTTTCCAGGCGGGCTCTCGCCTGCCTCATCGATCTCAAAGTCTGTATAGGGAGCCTTGCTCACTTCATTGAGCGAGATCTGCGACTCTTCGAAACCGCGCATGCTGGACACAGAGCCGTGAGGGTGAAGATCCAGTGGATTCGTGGGACCAGGTCTACACTGGGGTCTGCGGGTTCGGAGATGGAGGGCCATCCCTGACCTGGTGTCATGTTGTTCATATAGCACGTTCGAACTGTCGTAAAGGTCAGAGGAGCCAGGTCAAACCTGAGCCATAACGCATAAACACAGCCAATCCCCTCGACGCCTTTCAAATCGCTTGACACGTGCCAAACGCGGCTAATTATCGGCCAACAAGATGCCGAGTTAATCTCCCAACGTTTCCATCCTCAATTTCGCACGTTCGCTTCATATCTATCCATGAGTTCTCTTGTCCCTTACGTCGGCATGCACGAGGAAAAGCTCGCCCGTTCCGCGAAGTCAGCCTATAAAAAGCTCGGACAGGGAGCGTACCCAGAAGACCATCCCCCTCCTCAACCAAAATGTCTCCCGTGCTCGCTCTCGTTGCTCTTCTTCCTGTCCTGGTGTACAGCGCTTCGGTACAGACCTTCCATGCCCCAAGTGACTGCCCGACTTGCTACTCGTCCAACTATGTCGGAATCTCCAACGGGTCGCTTCCGACAACGTCTAAAGTCGCTGGCAAAGGTGCGTCCCCGGTGTCTGCCGTGCTAACAAGTACTAGTCTACGACCGCTTCACCACCATCTGGCTGGAGAACACCGACTACGCAGCCGCCGCGGCCTCCTCCACCTTTCAAAGCCTGGCCAGCCAGGGCATTCTCCTGACCAACTACAACGGGGTGACCCATCCTTCGGAGCCCAATTACGTTGCAGCTAGTGAGTAGTGACTCCATCGCTATGGGCAGTAGTTGAACTCAACAGTGGGTGGTGACTTCTTTGGAATGGGTGACGACAGCGCCTACTATCTTCCTTCGAACGTTAGCTCCATGGTCGACCTTCTCGAGGCCAAGAACATCTCGTGGGCGTCTTACCGTAAGCTCGGCCCCGCCTCCCTCGGCATTGTGACTAAAACATCTCGTAGAGGAAAACATGCCTTCCGATGGTTTTGCGGGGGACTACGCCCAGCCGAACTATATCAACTCCTCAGCTCCTGCTTATACTTACTACAAACGCAAACACAACCCCCATATTATCTTCAACACCGTCGCCAGCGATCCCCAGCGTGCTCTTAGAGTTCGAAACTTCAACGACTTTGCGGCCGATGTCAACGCCTCAGCACTGCCGCAACACGTCTGGATCACTCCCAATCTGGTGAACGATGCACATGATACCGATGTCACGTTCGTTTCGGCTTGGCTAGAATACTTCCTAGTCCCTCTTCTCAACAATCCCCTCTTCAACGACAATAAGACTCTTATTCAGCTTACCTTCGATGAAAATGAATCCTATGGAATTCAGAACACGGTTTACACCCTCTTGCTTGGTGGGGCTGTGCCGTCGTCGCTTAAGGGAACCAACGACACTTCGTTCTGTAAGCGGGATTCGGAGACGGAGACACTGCAGCTAACATTCGCACAGACACTCATTACTCGATGATGTCTTCCGTCCAGAACAACTGGGGCTTAGGCTCCCTAGGTCGTCAAGACACCAACAAGACTGTGGCTGCTGTCTGGGACTTCCAGGCCAACTTGACTGGTTACACTAACTACGTCCCGGAAACCTCTGAAATCCCTCAGCTCAACCTCACCGGTATCTTCCCCGGTGTCTGCAATACCGGTTTATGGACCCCTGTTCTCGCTCCCAATACGTCCGCTGTCGGCGCTGGTGGAGGAGCGGTCTTTTACAACGCCTCGACGACCACTCAAACATTAACCTCCTACACCGCTCAGAACCTCACCGCTCTCAAAATCACCAACCCGGCTATGATCAACCCCAACTATACATACGCCGGTTTCAACGTCGACAATAAAACCTCTTCGGCAGCCATCTCAGCGAGCTCCGTCCTCGCGATGGCCTCGTCCTCCACCTCGAAGCCTGCTGCCACTGGAGTCGCTGCAAAGTCGAATGCCCAGAAACAGATGGGCATCGCCGGTGTTTCTCTCGGAGCGCTCGTGGTCGGTGTCTGGGCGGTTCTGTGATTGAACAGCATTGTGCCGTCGAGAGGGACTGTATTGCTCCATCCTGGTACAGAGCAAAAGTAGACTGGCCAGTGTGAAGAAAAAACGAACTCCATTCCGGAATTTCATGCGTTATGATATCACTCCGTGGCTCTCGACGCAAGCAGTCTACGTGCTCCACTGACGATGTGCTGGAGCTTCATAGGCTTCGTTTTTGTTTCCCTTCTTCACTTCTCGTCTTGCTGTGAGGGCCTCTAAACCCTAAACATCGTATGGACGACGACGTTCGGGGGATCCCTTTGTACGGTACGCGTCGTTTATCGATCACTCGTAAACATTAGCGCTTGCACTCAATACGGGACTGCGTCGCTGGGCGACTTCACTCCAAACGACCTGAAGAAGATAGCCTATGCTAATGGGTCAAGGCTATTCCTGCACCTCCAAGGATTGGACCGGCGCGGTGGCATGCATGGTTTCAGAATAAGGAATCGGACCTCTGAATGTCAACGATAACGTTTTCAATTCCACCTTGCAAGGACAGACTGTGCGCTACTCCATACACTCCTTTAATGTTGGGACTCGACCGGCGGACTCCACTGACCAGTCCTCCATGAACTTTTTTCGGCCGGATTGTCAGAAAGTGGAGCAGGAGCTCTCGGTAGAGCAATTCGTTTCAGACATTCCGGAGACATTTAGCCATAAAACTTCAGGGCAACAGCCAGCCACTCCTTCTACCACTAACGCACCCAGACTGAGCTTAGTGTAGCAGCACTCCGATGTTACCCAGGCTGCCAAACAACCGAGCATCGCTGTTTATGCGCCGCGATCTGATCGTCACCATAGAAAAGGGACATTCATCCGAGGCTCATTCTTCACCTCTCTCCACCCGGAGTTTCCATACGGCCAGACACCGCAAATAGCAAGTTCGGGCGGCTATCTTTCTTTAACTCTAATGAATGACCTGGATATTCTTGCCGTATCCGTCAACTCGGCGCTTACAACATTCCGTGCCTTGTTCTTCTTCATGAAAGTTTCATGATCGCTGCGCGCAGGCCCGCACAGAGCTTGATATGGCTGACTCATGTAGAGATGGCTCCAGAAGCCGTCAACTTGCGACCTCGATCGACGAGAGATGCATGAGCAGACGGATCGCAAACCATGTCTTTCACTACATTCCACACTCTTCACGATTTCAACGCGCTGGTCGCTTCACGATTCCTCCTAACAGACACAGGCAGCGAACCTCCTATCGCAAAGCGACCGAAACTCAGATCATTCTGATCTCGCACGGAAGGCTACTCGCAGATTGACGGGCAATCAGAGCGTTCTGCCTGATCAATCCATCCTTCTTGGCGGTCAACATGAATCTTGTCATTCTTCTCATTGTGACTGCCTGCCTAGCCTTCTGTAATGCCCAGTTCGTCCTCACATCGTGCCATGATAACACTACCAGGCTGACGTCCTGCAGCATTGCCTTGTGGGACGAGGGCATGTTTGGCCTAAACTACCCATATCAGTCAAGCGGTAGGTTACGGGTTAAAGATTGCCTGCTACGCATTCGTGCTCACGCGTCAGGGGTAGATACAAATAACACCAATTGGAACAATGCAGCACCTGTGTATCCTCTCCGAGAAATGGACGCTCTGAGCCAGAGCCAATGGTTTGGCCATGGATACACTGCGTATCCACCGGCGACAGGAAAGTTCATGGTACTACCGTCAGGTGGCCTATACTCAGGTAACTTGAAAGCGTGGGCCAGTGATGGCCGAGTCACTGATATTCGCTAGGCGATGTGGGATGCAATCGCGAAGTGACCAGATTACGAAATCCAACCATTACCGACCCTCTGGGCGAGTTCGCTTGTCCGGTATGCCATCACTCTTATCACACCCCTCGTGTCCCTGGGGAGCAGTGACTAAAGGCGCAACTTGAACAGGGAGCCGCTGGGATTGGCGCCCTTCATGTCATGAACCGATTCAACGAGACCGTTAACAATATCTGGTTTGGCGGTACATCCCTTGCCATTGCCTATACATCGAATCCAGCAACGCTCCAGCCAAACGACATGACGGTCATCAGTGTCAGTCAAAACTCAGTCTGGTTCAGAGAAGCCAACTACTCCATCCCCGCTGGATTACCGCCCTGTCCTGCAGGCGGCTGTTTATGCACGTGGAACTGGATACACGAGGCGAATCACGGAGAGGGTTATCCCTACGAGATTGTAAGTTGTTGACGGCAGGCAAGAACAGGCGAGTTTGGGCGCTGAAAGAGCGGAATAGTACAACAACCTGTACCGGTGTGAGGTTACGGGCGAGACCAATTCGAAGAATGTCGTACAGAGGGGCGCCGTTCCTGTGGATTGTACTGGCAGTTCAAGCACTTGTGTTCGAGGACCGAAGACGCCAATGGTGAGCACTAGCAAGACGCGGCGAGGCAATCTGACCGGCAGTAGTATCTGTACCAACTGGAGTGAGTCTATTACTCTTAGACGTTTCTATGATGGAGCTGATGCCTACGGCTATTAGCGGAAACAATCTACCGCACCTCGACGTGCCTCCCAGCTACAACGATAATTGGGGTTTCTCGGACGGACCTCAGACCGATATCTTTATCCCGGCATCCACTCCAGCACCTAAAACGTATCTCGCAAATGCTTACGCTACTCCGACAGGCACTGTTACCGGCACGTATGTCACGATCTCCACCAGACGAGATCATGCGCTGAACTCCTCGGTCTAGGAAACCCCAGCCCACCGCGACCTCTTTACCCTCTAATTGGATCCCCTTGGGCTGCATGGTAGACGATCCCAGCTCGCGAGCCCTCCCCAATGGCGCATATTGGAATAAGTCAAACAACACTATCACCTCTTGCGTCGCCTTCTGCTCGTCCCAAGGCTATTTATACGCGGGCACAGAGTACGGCGTCGAATGTTGGTGCTCCAATACTGCTACCCTCCAAGCAGCCAATGGGACCAATTGCAATGTCCCCTGTTCGGGCGACCAATTTGCGACCTGTGGTGGGAGTTATCGAATCAATGTCTTCCTCAATACCTACAGCGGTAACACCAGTGTCGCCGCCACGCCGATACCGACCAAAACCTCCGTCAGCAGCGCCACAGCAACGGCCAAGCCGTTCCCCACAACGGCTCTTCCAGCTGGCTGGTCAAGTCTGGGATGTAACGTTGACAATCCCAATATTCGAGCATTGAATCGAGGATCTACCATCTCAAGCAATAACACGGTTCCCTCGTGCATTGCGATTTGTGCCTCGCAAGGTTTCAGGTATGCCGGACTCGAGTATGGCCAAGAGTGCTGGTGTGGGACGATTGCGAACCTTACAGCCGCAACGGATGGTTGCACTGTACCTTGCGCTGGGGATGCGTCGACAGAGTGCGGAGGATCATACAGGATCAACGTATACGGTCAAGGTCTTACCGGCTCCCCGAACTCGTCGTCCAGTGCTTCGACGACGACAATGAAATCGTTGTCTTCTTCGATTACAATCAAATCGATGAGCGCATTTTCGACGTCGACATCGCTCGCCACTTCAAAAATCTCGCCATCGACCCTTTCATCCACCTTGTCCACCCATGATGCGTCGTCAAGCCAGACGTCTTCGACGTCTCCCTCTGCTGTGTCGTCCAGCACATCGGCTACCATCTCGTCCTCGTTGAGAGATGGCTCATCAACTAGTGCCGCCCTGACTACAGCGTCCTCTGTATCTTCCCCGATGGTATCCGCAGCGAGCATGTCGTCCAGGGCATCATCAACGACTTCGTCCTCTCGCGGAGCCACATCGCAGGTCTCTGCGACTGCGAGCTCCTCGTCTCCCAGATCTGTCACCTCCCTTGGTACCTCTTTAGCCAGATCATCACTATCATCTTTGACCACGTCAATTTCGACAACCCGATCATCCACCACTTCCAACCCACCCATTTCAGCCTCGACCACGTCCTCTGCAGCTGCAAACCCCTCCCCCGCACTCCCGGCAGGATGGGCAGACTTGGGCTGCAATGTGGATAGTAACACCCGTCTTCTGAACGGCACGTCCGTCTCCTCCTCCCTCAATACTCCCACGTGGTGCATCAATTACTGCTCGTCTCTTGGATACGCCTACGCCGGCGTCGAATATAAGACACAGTGTTACTGCGGGAAAACGTTCAAGGCCGTTCCTGCCCCTTCCGCGGGGTGCATGAGCGCCTGTGCGGGTAGCGGGAATGTGACGTGTGGGGGATCTTACAGGATCGAAGTATTTGGGCGAAACTCGACTGTGACTTCAATTTCAGGCGCTGCCACGACAACGAAGGTTTCGAGACGATCGAAACGGGACCACCGGGGCCACCACTAGTGAGTATGTCGTATGAAAGTATGTGTAGCTCGATGCAGGTCATCAGCCTTCAGAGAAAGAAACACATCACATTCTCTGAATAGCACCCTTCTTCGATCTCTAATGTTTGCAGCCCATTGCGGAAGGTCAATCACAACAGCCCACGGTCTTTTGTGCGCGTTCCTCCACGCAGCGTCCCCTTGGAATTAGTGTAAGGCTTGCAACCGGGTCACTCCGGTGCAAATTCGGCCACTTCCGTAATACGACGGTATACGTAATCTGTGTCATACGTAGATGTGCCAGACTGGCGAGTAAGGACAACGACAACAGCGATAACTGCTCCGGCAACTAAAAGGTGTGCGGTAACATCGAAAATATCAGGTTGAAGGAGTATCGGCGGGGGCTTGCATCGACATCAGGCTCCGTATTTGAGGAGGGAAGAGGGTTGTTTGACTGTTGAGCAGGCGTACCAGTTGCCTCGAGTGAGAGTGAGGGAGAAGCGAATGGAAAGTGTAGTGTCTGCAGCTCAAAGACGCGACAGCGTGGATTCGGCCTTGCGGCGTCAGTCCCGACAGACAGGCACATACGTTATCGGGCCGATAGGATCCACATGGTAGAACCTATACGCTCTCGCATGGTGTGAACGTGACATCATATTGCTTACACGCAGTCGTCAGCGTTGCCTCGGTATCCGGAAGCGCTGGAGAAGGATGTAAAGGAGAGAGTCTCGGGGCATCCCACCCCATTAGATACTTCCAACATGACTATAGCGCTGTGCGCAAACGATCTTTCGTTTGGTCCGGGTGCCGATTGCCGTGTTCTCGACTTCACCATCTTCTTCTCAAACATGTCAGTAAAATCCATTGTAGGCTTCGGCATGACAGTTGACGTCCACTCCTCGTAGTTTTCTGGCCTTGGTCCCTGCTGTAATCCTCATCATTCTCGGCATCGCACGTCTTCCATGTCTTTTCCGCAAATCACGCCGGCTTTTACCCATTACCGAAGTTCCCCTCGGCGGCATCGTACTTCTCATCAGTAGAATCCTCTTCAGCGCTTGCTTGGTAGGAGCCAATCTCGGTCTTTGGATTTCTTGGGAATCGACGGATGCTTTGAAGGGGGAGTGGTCAGGTTGGGCAGCCTGTGGGTCAGGAACATTGGCTGCTGTACGTGCCGGAACAACCCTCCTCTACATGCTTGACGCTGATGAGATTCTTTTCCAGGTGACTGTCCTCGTGCTTGTAGCCCTCGAACACTTCCGCTGCGGACGGCCTTCCCAGCTTTCCGCGCTCTACCTTCTGCTGAACTCTCTCTTCATTGCTTCCCGCATTCGCAGCCTCTCGCTCGTTTCCGGCACGACCACCTCCCCGACCGTCCTTTTAACTATTTCACTCGGTTCCACTGTCGGGTTATTCATGACTCTTCAGCTCTCCACACGCAGCTCCCTCATCAATGGTCCGCATATTCCACCGGCGGGTACAGCCGGTCTCGTTGCGAGATACTTTGTCGCTTGGGTACTTCCCCTCTTATGGCGGGGGTATCGCCGACCACTGGGGATGGACGATCTCGGCGCAATCGATCTCGATCTCCACTCCCTGGCGACATGGCAGGCTTTCGAGCCTGCCTGGATTTACGAGCGAGCGCGTTACGTAGCCGGAAGGACGAAACATCCCCTCCTTTGGGCCGCTCTGAGAGCATTCAAGGGCAGATTCGCGGCTCCACTCTTTCCCTCGCTCGTATACTCGGTCACCTCGCTGGCTAGACCTCTTATCATTTTACAGACCATCAACTTTGTCGAATCCTTCACGTCCAGTTCACCAGAGATTGTGGCTGACGGCTGGGGTCTCGTTGGCGCCGCTATTCTCACCTATGCCGTCTACGCCATAGCGCTCGCCTTGGCTCACATTGCTATCCAGCGATCTTCTCTCGCTCTGCGTGGAGCGCTGATGGAAGCGTTATATCGTAAATCCCTAGTCATACGCGTGGAGACCGCAAGAGAGATGGGTGCAGCGAAAGCGGGCAACCTGATGAGCGTGGATGTCAGGAGCATCACAACATCAATCGACGCCATTCACGATACCTGGACAGCCTTGGTGATGACGGGACTAGGACTGTATATCATCTGGACACAGATAGGCCTGTCTTTCGTACTTCCCACGGGATACATCTTATTTCCTCGCTGATCATCTCATCATCTTGTAGCTAGCGAGTGTCGCTGGGGCGGCAGCGTTTTTCCTCGCTCTCCCTTACCTCACGCGTAACGTTGGCGAAACTCGGGGTTAGCCATTCCTATGGTCCTCAATTTTTCTGCTCGACTAACACTGCTAGTGCAGGTGTATGGGCCAAATGTACTGACCGACGCGTCAAGTACATGGCTTCCGTCCTCCGACATATCAAAGCGGTCAAAATGTCCGCGTACGAGACATGCGTTCAACATACAGCCGAATCCCTTCGTAACTCTGAGATTGATGCGCTCGTCGCTTGGGTAAAAGAGATACTCAAAGTCAGCATCGCAACGAATTGGCTCGGAAACTTTCTCGCCCTCGTCACTATCGTAACCTTCACCGTTGTCTCACTCGTCTCCGCAAATGCTGGAGGGGATGTCACGACCGCCAAGGTCTTTGCGGTGATATCGACGATCTCCTTAATCTCGGAACCACTCTTGATGTTGGGGCAGAGAATGGGCAACATCGTGTCAGCTTGGGCGAGCGTCAAACGGATCGAGACGTTCTTGCTCGAGGAAGAGAAGAACCTGGAAGTCTGGCGAGATGTCGACGAGGAGGGCGATACAGATGATTTGGAGTTGAACGGGGACCTGCGGCATCCTCCTATCGAGGTCAAGATATCATTCAAGGACGCGAGCTTTGGAATCAAGGGCAAGATCACTGTACTGAAGGGGCTCAACGTGGACCTCGTCAATCCCGCTCTGTGGATGATCGTCGGACGTGTAGGAAGCGTGAGTGCTGATCAAGAAGCGTCAAAGGCAAGTTTGACGAGAATCCGTAGGGGAAAAGCACCTTGCTTCAATCACTGCTTGGCGAAGTCGACCTCCTCTCCGGCGTATCCTCGGTCCAGCTCGGATCTGTCGGGTTCTGCTCGCAAGATCCGTGGCTACGCCTCAACAGCTCGATCAGGGACAACATCACCTTCATGCATTTGTACGAAGTCAAGTGGTATTCGACCGTGATCAAAGCCGTGGGGCTCGATGTGGATCTGCAAGTCATTATCGAAGGAGACGGTTGTGTCGTCAGTAACCTCTCTGGAGGCCAAAAACAGAGGTAACTTTCGTTGTTACGAAGCTGCCTTGCGACCGCTGACTTGTTGCCCGTAGAGTTGCGCTCGCTCGAGCAATATACGGTCGTTTCGATACCTACGTCCTCGATGATGTTTTCTCCGCCCTCGATGCGGATACCGAAGCCAAAGTCTTTCGATCTCTCTTCGGCAGCCATGGCCTACTAAAAGGCAAACGCGTTGTAATGGCGACGAATCAGATATACCGTCTTGCACACTCTTCCTACATTACGGTTCTCCACGAGGGCAAACCCGTCGAGCAGGGAGAATATGATCACTTACAGGCCCTGGACGGATGGATGGCACAATTGGTCAAGGAATTCGCGGCGGGGAAGACAAAGCCAAGCACACTTGCAACCGGAGATGACGAGATTGATGCTTTGACGGAACCAGCAGATGAGCTCAAGGAGCAACAAGTAGAGCCGGGACGGGATCTTGAGGTCGGGAAACAAGGAGTTGTAGCATGGAGGACATATCTCCTGTATCTTCGGGGTATGGGCTTGAATCAAGCGGTAGCTTGTAAGTGGAACGACGTACTGTAGGGAAATGGAATTGAGACGAGGACTTAGGGATCTTCTTCGTCTGTGCCGCGGCGATCGTTCAAACAACGATCAGTGTCTATCTCCAAGCATGGACGACCTCACTGACCGGAGCGCCCGAATCCCGCTACGGTGCTTTCCTTGGAGGTTACGCCGGGATGCAAATCGGGTACCTCGCGTGTTTCTCCATCGCTATATATAACGGCTTCCTTTATGCCCACCCAACGGCGAGTCGCCGTTTGCATCGTTGGCAGCTCACAGGTCTACTTCAGTCAGTGCCCCCGACTTCCCGACCCCGTGAACAACTGACCTTGGTTGTGTTAGTACCTCGCTCGACTTTTTTGAGAAACGCAGCGCTGGGCAAATGATTAATCGCTTCAACTCGGATCTCAACATGAGTTCGTTCTCCTTGCAAGGCCGTCGAAGTCCGCTAGCATGGCATTGACCGTCGCATCGTTTAGTTGACATGCAGCTTCCGAACTCGGCTGTAAATTTCATGTTTGCCGCAACGCAGATCCTCGGAGGGATGATTCTGATCATTGTGGCCGAGCCCTATGTGAGCTTCTTTTTCTTTGCTGGCATCCCCCGGCTGGGTCTTTCTAGGTTGACAGGGTCCGTGACTTCTGTGATATAGATGACAGCGGTCTTAGCCGGTACGATTGCCATCATGGTGGTCCTGCAGCGATTCTACGTCCGCGCAGGAAGAGAACTTCGTCGACTGGACCTCACTTCCAAATCACCGTGAGCGTTTCCCATGGGGGTACGGAAATATACTTACTTGTTATCTAGGATTTACACTTTATTTTCCGAGACGTGAGTCCACCCTTGTATTCGATGCATGCGACGTGTGTTCCACTGATCAACCCGTGCACTCAGGATCGATACGGATGGACTGCGCACGATTCGAGCGATGCTAGCACAAAACACCTGCCGGGAGTTGATGACTGCGCGGACTACAGCGTCTCAACATCCAGCCTGTGAGCAAGATGATTCGCCAGCGCTGTCATCTCACTAAATCCTGCGTGGAAAGGGCTACTGATGGCCATTCAAAAATGGTTGGAGCTCGCGTTAAACCTGTGCGGTGAGTGACACAGCCTTCTCCTGTGTCACGCCTGCTTTTGGAAGAATCATGTATTGAGCGCAGAAACAGTTCTCGTAGTCAATACGCTATTGGTGGTTGTGGCTGTAGTCAATCGCCATTCGGTTTCTGCAGGTATACTCGCTGTTGCCTTGACGGAAGCTGCCGTGATGACGCAGCAACTCGGCCATGTTGTTGTCCAATGGACAGGTGGGCCAACATGTTCCTGCGGGACACCCGCTGATCCCTTTTCCAGAGGTCGAGATGTGCATAACGTCGGTCGAGCGAGTCCAGGAATACATTGAACTCCCACCGCAAGAAGCTCCATCCGCTGCAAGGATCTCCCCGACTCCCTCGAAAATGCTACCCAACTCTAAGTGGCTCGAGAGGGGCGGGATCCAATTTTCCCATGTTTCTGCTCGATACCATCCCGACTCACCACCGGCATTGAAGGATGTCACGTTTACAGTGAAGCCGGGCCAAAGGGTGGGCATTTGCGGAAGGAGTGGGTCGGGGAAGAGCACGTTGCTGGGAGTGCTGTGGAGATTGATTGAGATGGATGTGGTCGGGGATGGTGAGGGGATATTCGTGGACGGCGAGGACATCAGAGACATCTCATTGAGTGATTATCGAGCTGCGATGTCCATTATCCCGCAAGGTTCGTGTGTTCTTCGTATTAGCCTTGACTCCTCCTCCAGATCCGCTCCTGCTCGAGCTCTCCTTGCGGGACAATCTCGACCCAGAAGCGCTTCACTCAGACGCAGATATCTGGTCAGCCTTGGAGAAAAGTCAAGTGAGCTCGATCTTCGCCCCGACCATGCGCACGCTTACCGCGTTGCAGCTCAAGAGTCACGTCGAGACGTTCCCAGGCAAGCTTGACGAACTGATTGAAGGCGACGGCGGTAGTTTCTCGCGCGGTCAGAGGCAGCTTCTCGCCCTTGCTCGAGCCATTCTACGACAGCGTCGAATTCTCGCTCTGGACGGTGTGTTTGCCGTGTA
Source organism: Tremellales sp. Uapishka_1 (assembly GCA_035521475.1). Lineage (NCBI taxonomy): Eukaryota > Fungi > Basidiomycota > Tremellomycetes > Tremellales > Tremellales sp. Uapishka_1. The sequence continues at coordinate 636 of JASZXS010000128.1, read as the reverse complement.
GTTTGTAGCCTTCGTAATAGTAGCTGACTCTAGGTTCACGTAGAAGCCACGTCATCAATCGACGTCCGTACCGATGCGGCCATACAGCAAACCATCCGAACAGCCTTTGACGACTGCACTGTGCTCACCATCGCCCACCGCATTTCCACTATTATCGACTATGATTTGATCGTTGTCATGGAAGCGGGGAGCGTCGTCGAGATTGGGCCCCCGAAGACTCTGCTGGCTAGGCCTAACGGTCATTTCCGGCGCTTGGCGTTGGAGAACGGAGCCCTCGGGGGGATGGGAAGTGAGGGGTTGAATCACGTTGACTATGCGGAGATCTCACCTGCATCGGGATCGAATGGAAAGACTTAGAGCTTTCACCGCACGGAATGCCTCTGGTCTAGGGTAGACTCTATTTTGGTCGATTGTATGAAATGCGACGTCAAATGTGTAATGCACATCTAATCGACTCGTGCGGGAAAATGCTCGGTCTTCACGACCAGGATGAGCGGAATCCGTGCGAGATGTGCGGACGAGAGTTCAATACAGTCATTGTAGCATCAGAGTAGCGTCTGCATACAGTAGATGATTCTGGCCAACACGATGAGGCACTTTGGTGGCGGTACAGCCGATCTGGTCAATCTTTAGAAA
>JASZXS010000127.1:0-38354 GCA_035521475.1 Tremellales sp. Uapishka_1 | reverse complement strand
GGGTTGGTCTGTCGGGGAATAGGGGGGATCAGGAGTAGCAATTAAGGAGCCAATAACCCAATGACCAAGGTCGAGTATGGTGTGCTATGTCGTCGTGGATCTGTTTCACCATTCCATCCAGTGGCCACTCGCTCTCGGTGCTCTGCGTTCCGGCGTCATAGCACGCAATCCTCCTAATGAATCCCTCGGAACGGAACCTTACCCCCGCGACCAGGTTCCGAGGACTCGGAGCTTTGGGGCGTGGTTATATTTTCCTATATAAAATCCATTTTATCCCAGTCGTCCTCGCCCTCCTGATTTCGAAACTGAAATCCTACTTAGCCGTTCCATTCCCTCTTCATGCATTCTTACTCCACAGACCGCACCTTCTGACTCATCCTCAGAAGGTAGACCGCTGTGTCAGACCTCCTTCATCACTCCTCTTCCCTCCTTCCGCTCCTACCTCCCTCTCTCCCTTCCACTCCCCCTCCTCCACGGCTCCATCTGCTCTATTTCGCATCACCAACGCGAACTAAGATTCCTGAATGGGCCGAGATCAACCCTCGCGGGACTCTTATTCTTGCTTCCCGACTCTCACTGGGTTGGGTCGAGGGGATAAGAGGCTGAAATGTTACGCTCTGTCGGTCCATCCGGCAGAGAGGTGGTAGATTGGCACACATCTACATGTATGTATATACTCTTTTCTTGTTTTATGCAACTGGCTATCTTTTCTTGAGCGACGTCGCACACGTCGCGCTGTCTCAGTCACCTTCTCTCCTTCCCTGCCCGGCCCTCTCAATCCCACCATCGTGCTCCACCCACACGAGGAGGTCTACTGAAGGATGCCCACATTACCTGTTCTCGGAACAGCCGTTTCTCCCCTTCCTTGTCTGCGTCAGTCTTCCGAGTCAATCAGGTCGGCGGGGATTGGGAGTAGCGGGCATCCATCTCTAAGTAGGTCTCATGCATACATCTATAGGAAACGAGAAACATCAAAGGCAGACAGAGCGAAATCGAATCTGAATAAAGTAGTGGTTCACGAGCGGCCGACCACCTGGTGAACATTAGCTAAACCCCAAGTTGATTGCCACGACACTGCTCACCTCCAGGGCGAAACGTCCGACAACCTTCTCCTCACCGCCGTTCCTCTCCACGACGCGTACGTCCCAACACCCCCGGTCCTCTTCTCCTGGGACGCCCCACAGCTCCATGTCCTCGAAATTCAGCCAGCTCGGCAACGACTCTAGTCGTTCGCCCCGTCCTGCCCAGCCTTTCTTCTCCACAAACGCAAGGTACTCGGCGCCTGGCACCGCTCGGGGTCGACTTGCCTCTGAATTCGCCGTCGAGCTCATGGAGGAGGACGGGGAACAGCCCGTGAGTGGCGGATAAAAATGGAATGGTTCAGCTACACCGAGCAAGATCCGCTGGGCGGTCGCTGTTGGGGTCTTGCTCCGTGACGAAGTCGAGATCACGGATGGGAGGGCGGGAAGCGAAGGCAGCGAGGACGGAACGGTCGTCGTGGTTCCCGATCGCTGACGGACAAAAACCTTCGGTGGCAGGGGTAATGGTGAATCGGGTGGAAGTCGAGCGGGCGGCGTACTCTCATTGGAATGAACCGATAGCGCGCTACTTGACGAGTAGTTCGTCGCGGCTGATCTCGAGACGCCCAGCACCGCCGTCTGCGAGACCGATCGCGCCCCATCGTTCACCTGCACCGTTTGCTTTTTTCCAAACGACACCAGGCGGGAGTGTGTCGTCATCACCGGCGAAGGCGTCGCCTTTTCGGTATGCGAGCTCGCGGGCGATCCCATCGACGCTGGCGAATCAAGGGTGCGTCGCGCATCCACCCTTGAGGCGGTAGTGATCACTGCCTCGTGGTCCAACGACGCCTCGGTATGCGCGATATCGGAGTCTGTCGGGAAATGGATATTATCGATCGAGATGCCTTCCTCCGAGACGTCGGCTCGGGGGAGGACGATCTCGTGTCGCACGACTGGCTGCGGTGGGGACGGTCGGAAATCCTGTCGCTGGACCGGGACGTTCGAGTCCGAGGTCTCGTGTGTCGCCTCGGACTGCGACGCGGTCGAGGGCTCGAAGTCCGCTTCCTTTGGCGTGGCGTGGTTGGTCCACACGAAAGGCGGTTCCGACTCCCACGACGCGCGCGTCGATTGGCTGCCCTCGTAGCGCGAGTCGTCCCGCCCCGAAGAACCCATCATATTCGACTCGGTGATGGTGAAGTCCGATGCCGTTGAATCATCCGCTTCCTCGTAAGAGGATTTGCCTCGCTTGACTATGCCCGCTGAATCCACAGCAGCGGCGAGCTGAGCTTGGAAGGCGGCGTTCGACAGGCTGGGCGTGATGATCGGATTCGAGATCACCGGCGGGGACTTGGGCGTCTTTCTCGCAAACGGATTGATGAAGGCCTTTTTCGGCTTGCCGACAGAGTACCCAGAGGACAGCTGCGGAAGCGAACTCATCACCGCCGGGTCTTCGCTGTCGATCGAGAGTCCCGGCTCCATCTTCTCAGAGCTCTCCATCACCGGTGTCTTGTCGGTGTACTGGTCATCGTTCTCGCCCTCCTCGGCCAGCTGCTGGACTGCCCGTCCGCTTCTTCTTCGCCGACAAAGAAGCATGAACAAGCCCAGGAGGACGAGTCCGCCGACTATCGCTCCCACCGCGACCAACGCCGCGATCGTGCCGGCGGAAACGTGGTGGTGGTGGTGAATCACGTTTGTCGTCCCGTTCGGAGCAAGCGAGATAATCAGCTCCTTGTGGGACCACGCGTGGGTCTCGAGATCCTGTGCTCGAAGCCAGACAGTGACGGAATCATAGTCGACATCCACGGGAACAACGCCTTGGACCGTGTTGTTGCTCTGGAACACGTCGATCCACTGGGCCGCCTTCTGCGGCTCATACGATGCGGTCAGGTTGATGGCGTCTTGCGTGGCGTTGGAGTAGTATCGCCCGAGCGAAATGTTGAACGCGTGGCCGGGGCTCACGATAGTCGGCTGTTCGTCGCCCTTAACGAATACCGAGGGGAAAAAGGAGAGAGACAAGGTGGTGTTCACGGTATTGCTGTACACGTCCGTGATCGTGATTGGCAGCTCGGTGGTCGATTCGTTGTTCCCCTCGATCAACGAGGAAGGGGGCATTCCGGAAAGCGACATATTCTGAGTGTCATACGAGAGCCATGACTGCTGGTCCGTGTCGATGTAGATGCTCCCCACTTGGTCCTTGTGAAGAGCTTCGTCGTCCAACGTGAAACTGCCGGGAATATCCAATGTGGTGTTTAGGGGGTATCCCGCAGTCAGGTTGACCTGCAATGGGGAGACCAAAAGGAGTTCGTGTTTCCCGACCGAGATGTTGAATGCTTGTCGTACGTCCGCTCCTCCGAGGACATCAGACCCAAGTACCTGCACTTGATAGATCCCCGCCGCTACAGCGGGTGCCACGCCATCAAAGGTGACGGTCGTGTTGGTGAACCTCAACCACGCGGGCAGCGGGCTGCCATCGAGCAGAGACGCCTGGTAGAAGACCTTGGAAGGCGCCGTAAAGGTGAATGGCTGAAATCCGAGCGAGAAGGACCATCCCGGCGGAACCCTCACGCCCGGGTGGAGCGACGAGTTGGCGGCAACAGGATAGGCAGACGTGATGGTGGATGAGTTGGCGACGAGCTGGTCCTTGAGCGGATCGGTAATGTTCAGCATGCCCGTCTTCTCCGAGACGGTGATGGGCAGATAGTCGATGGCCGAGGACCCGTCGGTATCGGTCGCAGTGATTTGGATTCTGTACAGTCCGACGTCCTCGTCTGCGGGGTAGCCCTGGAAGGACCGGTTGGCTTGCGTGAAGGACAGCCATGGCGGGAGGGAGAGTACAGTATAGGTGAGGTCGCTGGGGGGCGAAAAGGTATCCCCAGCCAGCGCCCACGAGTAGGGCTGGTCAGTCCTGCCGACGGGTGGGAATTGCTGGGCGATCGGTCGTTGTACGATCAAGGGGTCGGCAGATACCAGGGTCGAAAGGCAAAGACTGAAGGCTACCAGAGCAATGAAATGGGCAGGCACCATGGATGGTTGGGGCTGTATTGTAGGTCAGTACAAGCCCCTTCATCTGTCAGTGAACCTCGCCTGGAATGCCCAAAAGTGAAGAATTGAATTTGCGAAAGTAAATCAGAGGTCGAAATCGAAGTTGAAGTTGTACTTGTCAGCACAGGTAAAGAAAGAATGAGCCTCGACCAGCGATACAGAGCGGTCGGGCAGACGCAATGTTGAGCAGCCAGTGACAGATAGGAGAAGGAGGGGGAAAGAAAGGGCGAGTCCGTCGAGCTCAATAGCTCGACCAGACGATGTTTTGTGGCTGGACATTATGCACAAACAAGCCGCACTCGCCGGGATTTGAATCGCGCCTAGGAGGGATGCTTCAAGCCTAGAGGGTGGGTGAGGGGCGATGGGGCAGCAGACTGTTTCACGCATGAGAGCTTCAGATCGCCTCGTGCCGCCAAGTAAACACGGCCTTTAGACCGCAGGAAGTGGAATTCGAGGCAAAGCTCTAACGCCTCAGGTCTTGCGGCGTTCCGCCTCTTCAAAGGTAGCAACCTATACCGTTCCTTCGAGTAGCAACCAATTTCGTATCCTCCAGACAGGATATGACTTTTCGCTCCGTCAAGAGTCAATCAGCATCATCGAAACTCCATCACGCCATCGATTAAGGTTCTGGGCAGTTCACAACCTGAAACGAGGTCGATAAAGACCACCGAGCGTTTCAGCTTTCTTTCGCGAAGCCTCGCTTGGCGGCTCATACGGTTCAAATTCTTGCACACTTACCTCTCGTCCTCAACCGGACCGAGCTCGCCGCAGTCTACCCTTTCTGACCACGCCGTGACACCCTGTTTACAAAGATCGCAGTCTAGATGCACACGAATCCGTCGTCAGGTAGCTCGCTCGCGCATCTTTCCTCGAGCCATGGTGTCTCCAAGGACCTCAAGATCACTGCTCGGTACCTAGAGACGGATCAGAACGCGCATTAACGGGCTCGCTCTTTGTGCGACCGGTCCCGGGGCGTCTGAGGTAGAATTGAGATCGATCGCCAGCTCCAGCGGCTGTCGAACTGTCACAGCTACAAAGCTACAACACACTCGCACTCTTTGAGCATGATCTGATGTCGCCAGTCGATACAGCATTTCTGGTCTACGGGGGTGAGACACTTCGATCACCATTCGGAGTACTCGCTGACAGGGCGCATCAGCGGTCTCGATTGGCACACTCCCGCTCCTTTTGCTTCTGCTACCGCCATATCTCCTGCCCCGCTCGATGTCGGGAGTACCACTTGAGTCTACTCCAACTTCCGCGATCATCTCCCTCGTAATCGCGACTGCTTTTAAGAGTGGACTGGGGATTCTTGAGTCTTTTGCAGATTACGAGCGGAATGGTGGCGAGCACCTGTTGTGTGATATTGATGCCATACTGTAAGGCTTCCAGAAGGTCGTGCCTCTCTAGCTGATACATTGTAGAAACCCATGGGCTACTACCACAGTCATTTCACACCTCCCTGCAGTTGCCTTAGTAGGTAGCCAACGAGCGGAATGAGATACCCTTTGACGGCAAATAGATGGCACACCTCTCCCTTCCATCGCCGAGTCGTCCTTCTCCGCCCCGAATGTCCATCTCTAAATCAGTCATCATCATCTTCACCACCTATATCTATGGTCTCATACCGATCGGACCGTCCATGGTCATACGAGTCTTTGCGGATTTCGAGTCTCCGGGCGGATTTGGAGAATGGTGGGGGTTCTACTGCACCGACAACGGCGGATGGGTACCTCTTCGTAAGCCATTCGTCCTCTGCTACACATACTATTACCCATCAACGTCCACGGGATAGTACGCCTCTTTTCGCTCTTGGTCCCGCCGATCCTCGCTATCATCATCTCAGTCTTCACGTATGCGGCTCACTTTGCCAGCGTCGACAACCCCTCACCGTTCATCCATCCATCCCCTAAAGTCTGGCTTCGGACGACGTTTATATTTCTCTCCAGTGGCGGCGTAGTAGCCTATGCGGTTCTGCAATTCGTCATGGGCTGGAAAGCAGGTTGAGTTCCCCGGGTGGCAGAAGGTACGCCACGGACCACCTATGGAACACTTGGGCTTACGAGTTTCCCAAGCATTGCCTGGAGTGGCCGTCTTCCTGGCGCTGGTCTTGAACAAAGACATCGGGATATGCTGGTTCTCCTGGATCCGTTTACGCCGACCGCCCGTCGAGCGGGTCACGTCTTCGTTCTTCGACCCGATCTCACCGATAGTAGCCAAAAATCATCGGACGAGCAGCTTTTACGCCCCGCCGCCGATCAAGCCCTCTTTCCACGACAGTCCCGCCATCATGCCCAAGATATTCGGCATGACCCCGATTCCCGAGTCCCCAGGAGATCATTCGATGTCCTCGCTGTCATATGCTGCAGCGATTCAAGCGCGAGCGATCCCCATCGAACGCCCGAGAGTTGATACCCAATACACCTTAACCACCGTCCTTTCCGACCAATTCTCTCTTGGGGAGATTGCGATAAATCCTACAACTCGTGCAGGCGGTCAGAGACCAATGTCAGCAGAATCTGCTGCTTCGATGTATTCAACTCCTTCGAGCATCTCGTACCCATTCAAGAAAAGGCGTAGTATACCGCGACCACCACCGCTCGCGTGGAACCGGAGTGAACCGCGGATCAAGGAGATCAAAGACGGAGTCATCGTCTTTCAGGATGACGCCAATAGCGTGATGGCAACTGCCGGGCAGTCCATGTTGGAAAGACTGCCCTCATTCTCTCGAGCAGGAACAATAGGGTGGGATGAGCGACGGCGTCGAGGCGTTCAGGAATTTTGACCTCGAGGCTTCGTAGATGTGATAGAACATGAAGATGCATAATGACGGGAACGTACAACTGTAGTGCAATGTAGCAAGTGTATAATGTGATGCAGGTAACATGAAAGGCCTGGTTTGAATGTAAGCACGATTCAACTGTCCGCTTGCTGACAAACCTATAGCCACGCTTGCCAACCTGTTTCGGACGATTAGCATGATCCACGCTCGAGGAGCAAGACACGACTTGCCATAATATATCGTCGCAAGACTTTCCGGGTCTCGGGCCTCCTGAATGAGTTGATTGACGGTGTACTCGACACTGAGATCGTGTCCAAGTTTTGCCCTGATTCTGGATAAGACTCGATCCGCCTTTTCTTGAACCGTCGCGTTCAGTTGATTATCGACCCTTCCTCCTCCTTGCGCCCTCTGCAGCTTTTCCGGATCTCCCGTCCTGGGCTTTGTCAGCAGATGTCGTGACTGGGCGTCTTACCAAGCATATAAAGGATCGTGCTTGAAGACTTCCAGCACGGTGAGGATAAGCTCCGAAGACTCTCTCAACACCCTCAGAGTGTGCTCCGAACACCTCCTGAACGTCCCCTCAACCCCGTTGATTCCCAACCCGTCGACAATGTCACTTGTTAGCCTAAACGGAACTTTCTCGGGGACACGCAGTTTGGCGCCCTGGAATGCATCAGCGACCACACAGCATCTGCTCTTACTTCTTCAAAGACGATTCCAAAATCAATCTGCACCAATTCTCCCGTGACTTGATCGATGAGAATATTGGAGCAATGCCTATCACCCAGTCCGACCATGTATCCGACCATTGAGGTAACGGCTACACTCCTGGCGTATTTCAACCGCATCGCGAACCAAGCCATCGGATCCCGATGCTTCTCCGTGAAAAAGTGGCGCATGACGGGCGGGAAGTCGTTCATCATTTCGATAAAACTGCTGACCAGTTCGGGTTTCTTGGCGGTATCGCTTTGAAGCGTCTTGACCTTGTCCCTGATCATGTCGGCCGTGATTTTCGGGTGATGAATGTACCTGACCGGTCAGCCAGGTACTCTTTCGGTAGCATACCTTTTGTGCGCAGCTTTGAGGTAGTCTCCGATGGGCAGGGTGTTTGTCACAAACTCGATGATGCCGGACTTCTGTGCCAGCGGGACTACGACATAAGTCCGGAACCGGAGCTCTCGGGCGCTGGCCTTTCGATCGCGCATGAGCAGGTCATTGGTCATCGCAAAGACCTGCTCCATGACGGCGTCTTGACGGACCTCATCCTCGCCCTTGAACTTTGGGGAGATCAGCGACGAGCTTTGATGATCAGCTTACCAATTGAGTATGGTGCTGTCCGAGAGAGTCTACACAATCGAGAATCGTTGGACGGTGGACACCTCCAGCAACCTTGTACTTCATTGCGTACCCCCTCAGATAGACAATGTCGGCATAGCGACAAGTAAGATCGATAGGCGGTGGTACCGTAGCGATGGGGATCGGCCATCCAGTTCGAGAGATTTTCGCCAACGCCGCGTCCGTCGGCAGTGTACCAGTGCTCTTCGCACTTTTCTCCGGGTTGTAACACCAAGCGACCGATGCCTCCGCGAAACGCTTCATGTACTTGCTTGCTTTCGCCACCAACGGCAGGTGCTGGTCCGTCTCCATCCGCATCAGAATGTTTGCCGCTGCAGGCCCCCTCCCTTCGGCCGCGGAAGGTTCCACCGAGATTCTTCTCGATTTGGAGACGCCGTCGGCGAGCGTGATAATCTGATAGAGAATATGGTACGGGTGCTCTCTAGCGAGTCGTTCCACCAGCTGATTCAGCGACGTACTGAAGTCCGTCGGGTTGGTAGGCTGATAAAGCCGCGCTGCGAGTTGAGGCCCAAGAAAGATGAACTTATGCGAGGGAATCTTTGCGAGATGCACGGCAAAGTCCTTGTTGAGGGCTGAGTCCGTATCATGCTCGAGCCAGAGCGAGCACAGGCGAGTGATTGAATCGTTGTGGTTGTCGGAGAAGGCGAGCGCCGCTGCGTACATCTTGAGAGAAGTTGACAGGTACGTCATTCGTTCAGTCTCCAACTTCTGGATGGCTTGGGCATCTTCATCGGCTTCTTTCTGCCGTTCGGAGTAGGCGCTTCGTGATGAGCTTTGTCGACCACTTGAAGGCCGAAGACTCGCTTCCAGGACTTTCAGCTCGACGGTCTTTCGAGAATGATAGGTTCGAAGCCGTTCCAGCTCCGATGACTTGGAAATTACCGCGTAGTGTCTGTCAGCAAATGTGGCGTATTCGTGGAACAGCTGAGCTAGCTCGGAAGGTGTGATTCGGTGAGCGTAGGCGAGACGGTACGCTTCGTCAAAGGTATCTTTGATCTCGTGAGCCGCTTTGAGTTTGGCAAGGGACGTCCAGTGGGCCTAGACGTCAGCGGAGTCTCATTCATCCGACTCACCATTCGACTAAGAAGAACGGCAAGGCGACCGTCGCTCTTCTTCCGGTCGGACTGACGAAGTCCCTTCACCACTTCCTCTAAATGCACAATAGCCAATGAGTGCTCCTTTTGAGACCACAAAACGTGACTAAACTCGTCTTGCGCCAGAAATGATGGCAATCCTCCAGATTCTAGCTGCTGAACCGCCGTGATTGCATTGACGGCAGCTTGCAGATTGCCTGCTTTCCGTGCGAGGCCTCCGAGCTGAAGCTCGCAAGCTCTCTGCATGGCTGCAAGGCCTTCGGAATGGGAAGAGCCAAGGTCGCCGATGAGTTTTTTGTTCTCACGTGCCCGAGCAGCGTTGATTAGGGAGAGTCGGGTGGCTGTGAGACGCTCGGCCGTGCGGAAACTATTATCATTAGCTTCCATCGCCTATATGGGACGCTACTCACTCGAATGGTTTCTCCAACGAGGTGAATCTGGTCACTGATTCATCGTCAAACTTCCCTGATTCCAGAGCCCTCTGAGTAGCTTCCGAGAGCCACAAGACGACATCCCGCAAGCACAAGAGATTCGTAGCACTCTCCTCGATCTGCGTGATCCTTTCCATTCCTAATTCCTCCAACAGCGACATGCCGCTTTTCACCGCCGAAATTACGACAGCTCGAGCCTCGGCGGTATCCCGCTCTCGATGCACGGCTCGGAGAGCTGAGTAAAACAGTGTAGATGGCGTATGAGAGGTTTCGGACGAGACGGGCAAATCCCAGTCGCCGGTCCTCCAAGCGAGCTCGAAGAAGAGGGGATCCGACGAGTCGAACGTCTGATGGGCTCGCGCGGATTTGAGAACCGAGCTGGCGATCTGGTCGAAGCCAATTTGGTGGAGATTTCGAAGCACGGGGATCAAGGCAGAGGACGAAGTGGCCTTGCCAGATTCGTAAGTTGCACCGTTGAAGCCGAATGCTCTCCAATATTGGCCTTCGTGGTCGAGTCGTCTCAGCAGAGTGTCTCGCGCATTGCTGGTCCTGATGCCATAAAATCCGTCTGGGTCTCCGACGTTGCTGTAGATCTCATACATGATCTGTAAACAGCATTAGACAAGCCTCATCATGTTCGTAGCACGTACCACCTGTACGCGGGAATCGAACATGTCAAGAGCATCTTCCGACGCGTCGTTAGCCATTTCGAGAAACAGCAAGGATGTCGCGTAAGCACCACACTTTATCGCCGCTTCGCTGAGTAGGAGGGGATCGATGTCGAGCCACGACTTAGATGCATCGATAGGTCGAAAATGCCGGAGATGGAGGACGATGTGGAGAATCGTTTCAATGGTTTGAGTGGAAACAGACGGCCAATTGAGGACCAAGGTGAAATGGCCTGACATCGCCGCCCCCACGTCTGCTCGCTTAACGATGGTGAGGACCGCTTGGACGAGATAAGGCAGAAAGTCGACTACCGCTGTACCAGATGCCGCTAATACTGGTTCCAAGGCGGCATAAAAGTCGTCGAACGGAGAGATGGCCTGAGAGAGCAGCGTCGAGAGCGACAACGCCCAGTCGGTACACGCTCGGGACTTCCTGACCCACGCATTAGCCGTGAGCACGTCCAGATTGATTGGCTGGATGCGTGGGAGAGGGGGCGTAGTGGCAATCAGAATTCTGATTTCAGACGCTATCGCAATAGGAAGTACATTGCGTTCAAGGAGAATCTCGATTCGTTTCCGGGTAGCTTGAAGTACTGCGTATGCGACCTTCCGGAGCTGATAGTCGTCGCCGGTGGTAAAGTCAACGATTTTACGAATGAAAATCGCTTTCAACAGATTGTCAGGTTCTTTGGCGAGTTTTGTCGTCAGGTCGCGATAGCCCGAGCCTGCTTCCAGCTCCCGTAAAGCCTCCAGACTCGGCGCATGAATCCGACCATCCAGCTGCTCAAGTAGATCCATCCATGCCATAGCCCCTTGCTCGTTCCACTCATCCGACGACATCTTGTTCTTGATCATCCAGAACGTGCTTTCTCGGAAAGTGGTGATGCTGAGCGCGTCGCCACTGGACAGACTGTCCGACAAGCGTTGGCACAATGTCATGGAGGAGCCAATGTGGCGATCCTGGGCGAGAAGCGATAGATCCGTAAAGAGGGGTGTGGACAGATCGATGAATTTCGACGAGAGGCTAGTAGGCCAGAGAGCAATGGCCATCTGGAGCTTGACCTGCAGACCTCCAGATTTCGCCCAATGAGGTACAGATGCGACGATCCAGCTTTCAAACTCGTTTGCCAGTTCTCGCGAAGCGGGCACACTTCCCAACGCATCCCTGATAGTTCCGAGCTGGACGAAGAGACTGACCAGGTGGATCATTTCCGACTTCACCAAAGAGATCTGGGAGAATCCCCATTGAAGCATCGGGAATGCCAGCACGCCAATGTCGACCTGAGTCATCAGACTCAGGGTTGTTCGAAGGAATAACTGAAGGATGTCGGCGTTGGTGAAGTCTGTAACGTGGTAAAGCGAAACAAGAAGGGCGATGCATCGGAGAAAACGTCGTTGCTCGTTGACAAGCGGGGTGTCGTGAATCCGGTTAAATAACCGAAGGAGAGCGTCAAATACCATAGAGGACGATTCGAAGGGTTCGAGAGTTTCCAGGTGTTCTAGCGCTCGCAAAAGAGCGGGCGCATCGGTAGTGGCCCCGACAACCGGAGGGAAGTCGTCGATATCTGCCGCCTTCATATCCGCATTGACGAGAAGCGAGTACACTTGACCGCAATATTGATGCCTAGTCCCCTGTAGCCCGTCCAGAAGGACCACGACTTGCGCATCGCTATTGGACAAATCCATGACGTCGAACAAGTGTGAGATGATGGCGGGCAAGTGTTTCCGAACGACGTCTTCGATGGATTTGTGTTTTGTCGGAAACTTGAGCTTTCCGAGCACTTCTCTGATGGCAGACTCCGGAGTGATGGAGTTTTCAGCGTTGGGTCCACCCCGAATGCCAGCGTAAGCAATCGCCGCCGCCGAGGGAAAGTAGCGAGTGATTGCCGGGGCGACTTGATCCCCCGCGGCATCGCAGAGCGATTCGAACTTGTCTATCTCGTTGCTGGCGAGGAGGGCGGCGCCGACGGCGGATAGACAAGCAGCCGCCCATGACTTTCGGGTGATGAAGCCGTACAGCCTGGGCGGGAACTCCATGAACCGCTGATGGCCTCTGAGCTGACTGACGACGATCGGCGTGGCATATGCCAGATATAGTGATTTGAACGACGTCAAACCCAATCGTCGAGCGATGGCTTCCAGGCCAGACTGGAGGAAGTGGATATAACTCGGGGCGATTTCGTATATCTCATACAGGTGAAAGATGGTCATGGCCTGCAGCCGAGCGCTGACGATACAGACATTCAACTTCCATAAGACGTGGCTCAGGAAGACGTCCCACTCGGTAGCGATGCCCGCTTGTAGTCCGGATATCTTGAGATACAGATCAAGATGCTGACCTTCGTGACTGAAGTAGGCCAATCTTGCAGCGGACGACGCGGCACGGAATCGAACGCGAAGATCTGGGTCGCTGACGATGGAGTCGATAATAAACAGCTGCGGACCCCACCGGGATTCCTCTTCGTCCATGTCTTCATCCTCGACTGGCTGCCAGGTGGCGAATGTCGGATCACGGTCCAGGTAGTAGTCGAGAAAAGCGAGTAGTCGTAGCCGGACCTTCCAAGACGGAGCTTGACCCTTGGTGAACTTTTGAACGAGGAAGCGGGCCATGTAGATCATTCGAGTCGTCGTCTCGTCGTTGGTATGAAGCCATAGAGGCAACGAGCATTCCATGAAATCGATAATCAGGGTTGTCAATCCGTCGTCGCGTGAGTACGCGTACGTCTTGAACATCTCTTCGAGGGTTTCCATGATAGCCTCGACGGCTTCGCCATAGAGTCGCAGGGTACCGCTCATGATCGCTTGGCATATGACTGACCCAAGCTGGATACATCGTTGTCCGTCCGCGGAGAGGAACGCGTTGAGCAGGCGTTCGTCCTTGATGGGCCGCAGAAATGGTGACACGAGGATATTGCCTTTGAGGCGAAGATAGACCAGCGACTGAAGGTACGAGCGGGAAGTGCGCTGGCATTCCATGGCTTCCTTTGAGACGGGCATCGCATCAGATTCCGCGGTACGGACCTCGCCAAAATTGTCGTCGCCGTCGTAGAATGAGGGAAGCGCCTGGGTGCCGGGTACGTTTACGGAGGTAATCATCGTGTTCTCAATCAGCAGAGTGCAGGTATTGAGTACACCCTGAAGAGCATCTTGGATCTGGCACTGTCAGCGAGACTAAGGGCGTCTTGACTCACGATCCTCATTCGCCAAATAACAACTTGCAGGCTCGTAGCAATCTCTGACTCGCCTTCGATCTCGCTGTCATAGTGTTTGGGGGGGAGCAGGTCTTGACGAATACCGGACTGCCGGTTGGGTTTTAACAACATTGGCCAGATGACCGTGTTTCTGAGTCTCCCATCCACTAAGGGACCGAAACCTCGCCAGATTAAGTGCTGCCCTGGAATGGAAAAGGAGGGCGATGCGAGGACAGGCTGAATCAGATTCAATAGCTTGGCACAGAGTTGAAGCGGTACCAAGTCGGGTCGTATGGCGTTGATCTCGAGAGAGCCTTGAAAGGCGAGCACCAAAACGATCACGTCGATCGTTTTTCTCGTCTTTTCGGCCGGCTGTGAGACCGTTTCGAGCGATTCCCATTCCTGGACGAGATACATCAATATGTTGATGAAGAGGGTCGAGATCTGAAGCGGTCTTCCGTCCAAGCGTTTGAGTGTGTCTGCTTCGACGAGATCCACTTTCGACGGTCCGGCATGGGGGTGCATTTGGTCCAGGTCCAGCGCGGCATGCAGGAGGAAGTTGCGTATAGGTTGGGTGCGGTATTCCTCCAACATACGATCCGCGATGGCGCAGTCTGGGAGCAGCTCTAGGAGAGTAGGGCGGTCGAGATGGACGGGGGGAAAGCCGCATATCTGATTGATCAAGGCGAGGATGTCGGCTGGCGTCGAGGGATCCATTTTGTTTTTTCTGCTCATGGTTTCTACAAGGGTCCACTTCTCCAGCCACTCGACCACCTTGTCCTCTAGACCCATGCTGTACAGTCTGACGTCGCCCCGACAGACCTTGAGTGCGGTATCGAGAAATGCGCACACCGAATCGAAAGGATAGGACGGGCCTTGAATGTGAACGCTTTGAAGTAACGATTGGATATCCTTGACCGAGCGGGAAGCTGGGATCTTGCCCCATTTCAACAGGACATCGGCAGCATGCGATGCGGCGCGACACAGCGATGCGGCGGAGATCTTTCGCACGGCATGCGTCCATACTTTCTCCCAATCCCCTTGCTCTCCTATCTTTGTGTTGAGATGATGAGAGGGCGAAGCAATGGCGAGGAACGACTCGGGCTCATCGACCGCGACAGGTGCGGCTCCAGCCAAGGCGGCAAGAATCACAAACGCCCATGATTGAATGTCGGCATTATCGTCATCCAGCTGGTCGATCACGGCTTTGCGACATTCATCGAGCATTTCGGAAGCGAGAACGTGCTTGTCAACGAGGAACAAGAGCACTTGGAGGGCTAAGAGTCGCGAGTTGAGGGGGCCATGGGAGATTGAGGCTAGCAGGGTCGAAAGGGAGTTTTGTATTTTCCGGCGCTTCGTAGCGGGTCCCTGGGTGGTTCTCAAAGCGACCGACGAGTCTGGTATCGAGAGCAACTAAGAGTGTCAGTCCTGGAATACGGTGCACCACATACATGAAAACAGCAATTTGCATATAGCTCCAGCACAGCCCAGGTGAGAGCTTGCTCGTGGGTGAAATCGAATCCAGCCTGATGACAATTTAGCTTGCCTCTCAGTACCTGGTACACACATACCGACAAGACACCGGTCTGAAAAGCCGCTGTGTCACTGGCGGACTGGACCATCTGTAGCCTCATCGCCCCCATATCCAGCGGTTTGATTCCCCCTGAGCCTGAGATGGTGGAATCTTTCCCCAGAACCTCGAATACCCTCTCCATAGCATCAGATATCACCCTTTCCGTGTCGTTCTGTAGCACCTCTTGCCGTGCGAGACTGGGGAGCAAGATCCGGAAGGCGATAAGGACCTGTTCGCGCGTCGCCTTATTCCTGGCAGTCCACAGTCTCGCAAGCTGGGGCAGGAGCATCATGCCCCCGCGCTGAAAGTCGGAGCGAGAGTTGAGTTCCAACTCGGCCAAGACGATGTTGAGCGAAAGCACGATGGGTGGAAGCGCCGTCTCTGTTTGATACTGGAGAAGGAACCGGTGTATTTTGAGCAGGATCGAATAGCCGACGGAGATGGCTGGGGGTGAGACGTCTCCCTTTTGCTTGCACGCCGGGATGAGGGGCGCGGAAGAGCTGGACAAGAGGATGGGAATGAGCGAGACAAGCTCTGTAGTCGTTTGGGTGATGGTGCTGCGGTACGGGTGCGCCTGGAAAGCAGCAATCTTTGCCAAGTCGGCGTCTGCTTCCAGCTCACCGTCGTCCTCCCACTCGTGCTCCGACTTGATCTCGTCGCCCAGCACAACGGCCCAGCAAATCCCCATCAGCCATTTCCATTTGCTCGGGTCGAGGTTGTCGAGATGGGGCGAGTACGTGATCAAACACCGGAGGGCTTTCGAGTAGTCGAGCGCGGCGGGGAGGAAGAGCTCGTCCTTGTCGACCAGAAGCTGGGTCATGTGAACAAACAAACAGACAAACGGTTTGCGCGAGAGGAGCCGGACGGATAGCTCTGTCATCCACCGCACGAGGGAGATGGCATCGCTGAGCCGCTTGTCGACGGCCGAGGTTCCAGCTTTGGCTGGCGTTTCGTCCTTGCGCCTGAGCTCGTCCGTCTTTTTCTTGACCGCCTTCTTCTCCCGAACCACCACCTCGAACAAACATTTGAAAAAGGCGACCCATCCTTGACCCCCGTTCACGGACGCCTTGTCTTGGAAGATGGACAGGTTCTTTTGCGAGGAGAAGATCATGCGGATGGCTTCCAGGCCTGACGCTCGCTCTTTGACCTTTTCCGAGCAATAGGACTTGACCGCCGAGTCGAGATCAGCGACGGAGCTCCCCAGCATGACGAGAGGGCCATCCGAGGAGGACGGTGGAGCTTGGAGAGTTAGTCTTGCAGAAGCAGAAGGGACGTGGGACTCGTACAATAATCGTTGACTTTTGGTGATGATCGTCGGTTGTTGCTTCCGGTGGATTACCGCAGTTCCACGTGGCTTTTGATTCCGCGGTGTTGAGATTTCACCTTCATATCTGGTATGCATGCTTCGAACACCACGACACTCTGGCCAATGCATGCATGTAGTTTCTGACCCGGTCTTCAAGTTCTGATCCACCTGCATGCGGAAGACCAACCTCTTGTCGCCAATAGGCGCCCGGAAGCAAGTGCCACTTCCAAGCTTGTCCTCGAGGATGAGCTCCGAGCAGTGTACTCCCAATCCGCCAACGGTGATGAGCATTATACAGACTCACGAACGCACCAGACACATACCTCCCATCTCTGATTCTCACGCTGGGACCTACAGACTCGTAACTCCCCGCCGTACAGCCGTCTCCCCGCCCAAGCCGCCTAATCCGCCGCCGCCATCCCAATCTCGGAGCATGGACCTCGAAGAAGAGTTGATGCGTATATGGGGCCTTGTGGGCGAGCTGTCGGGTAACTCACACTATTGACCCTCAAGGTCTGGGCTGACGCTCTTGAGGCAGAACAACTCTCTTCCAATCGCGCCATCGTTGCCCAGCTAAGGGGACGAGGGGAGAACGTCAAGGTGGGTTCCGGGAGTGGATACGAGGCATAATGCTGATCATGGTAGCAGGGCCAAGCGGCTCATGTCGGTACCGGCTTCCCTCTCCGCCGCTTCAACCTTGACATCTCCGATGGTGAGTTGCGGTGCGAGCTGAGTCGACTCTGCTGATCACACTCAACCAGAGGAATTCCAGACCGAGCTCGAGGGCTTCGCCTCGCATCTTGTATTGGAGAACCAGACGCTGCAGCACGAGAACAAGCAGCTCAATACTCTTTTGAAGGAATACGAGCAGACGCTCGAGACCGTCATGGGCAAGTTTCGTGGTGTCGCCGTAGGTGATCTGTGGTTCTTCCCATGGCAACCATCCTGATGTCCTCCCTCAGCACGCATCGTCGCAGCACGATCTCTCGCTGCACTCGTACTACACCTCCCTTCTCCAGACCCTGCAAACGGCGCACTCCTCCGCCCAGCTGCACGACAACACCTCGCTCTCGCTCCTGCTCACCCGCTTATCGACGCTTCTGCGCTCCGCCATGAAATCCCTCGGCGGGGAGCAAGATTTCGATCTCGCAACCCAGCTCCCGGGGCTCCTCTACCTCGCCGCCGAAGACTCGTCCTCGTCCGCCTCGTCCTCATCCCCCATCTCGACCTTCTCACGCGGTCCCCATCGCCCGCAGCAGTTTTCGGGCAGTCTGCCGGGCGCATCGGGCGGGTACGCGGGCACGGAGGGTCAGGCAGACTGGGCGCTCGAGCGCGAGATGGAGATTACGCGACTAGAGGAGGAGAATAAAGCGCTCCGGGAGATGTTGATTATTGCGCAGGAGAGCGTGGCGGAAGACCCCGAGCCGGAGGCCCCGCCGCCGCCGTCGTTGGGAAGGAAGGGCAGTCTGACGGTACAGGACTTAGAGCTAGATGCCGAGAAGGAGGAACAGGCCTCGGAAAAAGAAAAGCTGGAAGGCATGCTCGGCCTGGGGACTGCTCAGCCTGCTGGAGCAGGAGCAGCGACTCCTGCGGGCCCGCAAGGCCAGTGGAAATGACAATAACGATCTGTATCAACATGCATACGCCTATGTACTCATCGAGACGTTTCCTTCGCCTCCGCCGCCCCCGCCGGTCCCCTCTCCAACCGAAATCGCATCTTCCTTTGTCCCGCCCAACTCGAGATCTCGCAACAGAGCGTCCAACTCTGCCGGTCGGTAGATCTTGGCATGTGGTTGCTTGGTCGTTGGGTGGAGAGTCATTGTTGCAAACTCGACTGTATTTAATCAGAACCGATTTACATTGCATTCCTCAATTACTCACGCTTTTCACTTCCCAGCTTCGTCGAGTCCATCGTCTTCGCCATTGTCTTCAGACACAGCGCCGTGGCCTCTTCCAGCGTGATATCGTCCTTGTAATCCTGCTTCAGGAGTGACGCGGCCGAGCCATGGTTGGCCCCGATACACGTTGCCTTCCACCCCGAATAGTTGCCCGAGGGATCAGACTGATACAGCTGGAAACCATGCAGCGGGTCGTGGCCGATGTAGATGAGCGAGACACCAAACGGCCGGAGACCTGCAAGTTCCGTAAGCTTAGTCGTGACGAGCTAGATGTCGATTTGACCCACCGCCGTACTGCGTGTAGCCCTGTTTCATGTCGCATAGTCTCTGCACCAGCTGCTCCACCGGGATATCGTCGTCGAAAGTTAACAGATGGCTCTGCGCTTGATTTCGGGCATAGTTGACGAGCGAATTCGCATCCGACGTGATTCCCGCCAGACCAGCGAGAATGTTGCTGCGCCAGCTCATCAGCGCTTTCGATCCACGTAAACCAACAGACGTGACCCACTTATTCAAAAGGAATATCTTCTCGCCTCCACCACCCATCCATGCCTCGGCACCTTCTCCTCCGACACCCTCGCCTCCGGGCGCGAGCGACAGGTCCAGCAGTTTACCGGTGACTCGCTGGGCAGTGGTCAGGTCGAATACTTGAGCGGTTCGCCAGACACACCTTTTCAGCTGCTAAAGCGACACCATCTTTCGAGAGGACGGCGAGCACTGTGCCGGCATGGTTGATTGCCTCCATGGCATATTCGACTTGAGATACGTCAGCTCGAATCGAGGTGTGCATCATGATGGCTCGACTGACTTTGGTATAATCGCCCTGAAAGTGGGATTAGCTAGAAGCCGTACGAGAAGCAAAAGCACTTGCCATCTGGGGAAAAGATAGTCGTTCGACCTGAGCCAACCATCAGTACATGACTCCCAGTCCTGTCTCGACGACCTACTATCGTATCGTCGAGCCTGATGAACGATCAGCACTGGAGAGTTGGTACAGGAGACGACATACCATTATGTCTGTGGAGAGTGGGGAGTGAAGGAGTTGTTCCTGTGTAGGTTTGCAAGTCTCTCTTTGTAAGTAGCTAGCAAGTGATCAGGCGATAGGTGGTCTTGTCTATAGAGGAATGGGATAGCTTGACCAGCGAGTGCGTTGAACGCGAGTGCGTGTAATGGGGTATGGCGTGGACTTCTCCGTTGGGCCACGCGAGATACCGGTATCAACTGTATCGACATCCCCCGCACCGTTGTCGTGCGGGGTATCCAAGTGGTGTTGTTGCATGGATACCCCTATGGATCCTCGCCAGCTATTGCTAAATGCCTCAATTGCGCTCAACAATGTGCATATAGATAGATCACACCCCTCGCGCACCGTCTCGGCTCATCGAAGATGTCTTCGCTTTCACCCGACAGGGAAGGCTATGAGCTTTCCAGTCTACCCAGAGATAAAGCCTACGAGCTGGAAGTCGACCTCGAACCCGAGAGCGCTGGCTTGCTGGGCAGGAAGAAGGGCCTCTCCTTTCTGGTGAATGAGAACCAAGATCGGAATCTCGACCCCGAAGACAAAGTCGATAAGGCAGACCACGTAGATACGGATGAAGAGGTCCGAGGCAAAGGCAGCAAGGTGGAAGCGCTAATAGCGAGGGTGAGCTTCTTCTTCGCTGCCCAGCTGATTCGGGCAGACGGTTCCTTCGACGGACGACGCATCGCTGCCGACATTGACCATCCGTGTCCTCGTTCTCGGTATCTTCTTCTGTATCCTCGGCGCCGCCGCTGCCCAGGTCTTTCACTTCAAGTCCAATGCCCCCTCCTTCTCGTCGTATTTCGTCATTCTAGCCACGTACCCCTTGGGACATCTACTGGCCAGCGAGAATCTAATCTCCAGAGAGGCAAAAGTCTTGGGATATCATCTGAATCCGGGAAAGTTCAACATAAAAGAAGCCATCTTGGTCAGGTACGTGCAATCTTGACCACCACCCATCATTCGCTCAGCTAGTGTCGCTACAGCGTGCTGTCTTCTTCTGGCGCGTCATCAGCATATGCTGCAGACATCCTGGCCATCCTGGAGCTCTACTTCAAGGTGCCGCTCTCAACCATCCCGTCTATCGTTCTACTCCTTACGACCCAATGTATCGGTTTCGGATTGGCAGGTGCGTCTGTCCGACCACGACATGAACCCATGCTGATGCCCACCAGGCATGCTACAGAGCCTCCTGGTCTCCCCGCCAGCGATGTACTGGCCTTCCACGCTGGTCACCGTCCAGCTGTTCACCACGCTCTACACCACCCCCGTCTCTCTTCTCTCCTCGACCGCCTCGTCCGTCCTCACCGCGAAACGGTTCCGCATCTTCATGCTCGTCTTCGCCGTCACTTTCGTCTACCAGTTCCTCCCCTTTCTCTTCTTCCCGACTCTGACCTCTGTCTCGCTGCTCTGTCTCGTGGACAACAGATCATGGTGGATGCGAACCCTGGGGTCGGGCTACACTGGGCTGGGCATGCTAGACTTTAGTTTCGACTGGAGCAGTATCGGCAGCTCTGGACCACTATATACGCCCTTTTGGGCGCTCGGAAACTACTTTGGCGGGCTCGTTGGAATGATCTGGATCGTGAGTCCGTGTCAGTGATCCAGCTGGTTGACCGAGTAGATTATGCCCTTGATCCTCTTGACCAATTTCTGGTGGGTATATGTGCTGGTCTTTAGCTACATAAACGCCCGTTGAACTCTTTTCTGCTCAGGAATGCGAGGAGTTTCCCTTCCCCGGTATCATCCGGACTGTACAACTCCACTTTCCAAAAGTAGGTCTGCGTTTGCTCTCGCTAGAGACATCCATACTTAGTTCTACAAGATTTGACGTCACGTCCATCCTCAAGCCAGACCTGTCACTGGACGACGAAGCGTTCGCCCTCGCCCGACCACTACTCCTCACGCCATACTTGTGTGTTACCTGCCCCGCTTGTTACCGAAGCTGACCCTCGTCCCAGTGCCTTGTCGTACTGTCTATCCTTTGCCTCACTGTCGAGCGTACTGGTTCATGTGTGGTTATGGCACCGCCAGGAGATCAAAGAGGGTAGGTTTCACTCTACATGGCGACCTTTCCAAACTCACGGTATTCCAGCACTGTATAGCAAAACGGAACTGAACGATACCCACAAGTAAGTTTCCTCGATCAGGTCTGACCAACACTCATTCCTGATTCGTAGTAAACTGATGCGGGCATACAAGATTGTGCCTACGTCTTGGTACCTGTTACTCCTGTCCTTAAATCTGGGCGCAGCAGGTAGGACATCCAGTGAGGAAGCTTGCTCATGACTTACCTAGTGATTCTGGTGTCGACCACCCATCTGCAGATGCCCATCTGGGCACTGTTCCTTTCTCTCAGCATAGCTCTGGTCAGTTGCGCTGTTCTTTATATTAGAACCGAAAATTGAGGGGAATCTGAACGATTGCCTTACAGGTCTTCTCCATTCCCATCGGTATCATCGCCGCTGTCTCAAACACGCAGATAGGCTTGGTAAGCTAACGTCTCCTGCACAGGATGGTTCCGCGCTGACAACTCGATCAGAACGTCTTAACAGAGTTGTAAGACAGACCAGCTTGCTCACAAGGCATTGCTGAGAAAGCATGTACAGTGTTGCTGGTATATTGATGCCAGGGAAACCGATTGGAAAGTGAGCGGCTAATTTTGTGAGGACCATGCTTCAGGATAGCTGACAAGGTCGCGCGTTCAGTGTTACATTCAAGTGCTATGGTTGTAAGCAGACAGCGACTATAGTCGAAAAGCTCCAACCTAACCCCTCTTTGCCGTAGACATGGCCATGTCGCAGGCATTGTCCTTGACGTCGGACCTGAAATTGGGTTGGTACACCTCCATCCCCCCTCGCGAGATGTTTGCCTGCCAGATTATCGGGACGGTTCTAGGAGCGTTGACGAATTGTAAGTTCTTGCTCTCGAAAGTGTCTGATGGCCCAGATGTCACGCTGGCATCCGTCATTGCGTCCAAACGGCAGTACCTCGACGGGTCGACGCCCGACCCGACCTCTCAATGGACAGGTCGAGCTCCTGGTATCTTTTATTCTGCGAGCATCATTTGGGGCGCCGTCGCTCCGCAGAAATTCTTCTCGGGCGGATACGAGGTTTTGTACCTTGGGTAAGTGACCTCTCTCTGTCCTTCCAAAACGCTATCTGACGGGGGGAACAGGTTTCTGTTGGGGGCTCTGGTCCCTGTTGCCTGTTGGTATGCGCACAAGCGATGGCCAAAGAGGAAGTTCAACAAGGTGGTCTTTCCGATTATCTGTGGAGGTGCCTCAATCGTGCCGGAATAGTGAGTGGAGTTCTACCCGTCCATGGTATTGGGCTGACAACGCGTAGCCCATCGAACGTCATTCTGACTAGCATGGCTGTAGCTATCGCTGCGAATGGCTGGTTTGCGAAGAAGTATCCTAAGACGCATGGCCGATACATCTACGTCATTAGGTCAGTGGCGGCCGAGGACACCTTGGTATTTCAAGCTGAGCCTGTTTCCCAGTTCCGCATTAGACGCGGCGACCTCCATCACCGCATTGAGCATCTATCTCTTATTTGGCGTGTTGAGCGTGTGGGAGGGGCCTACTTGGTGGGGTAACTCTAGACTAGATTCCGAGCATTGCATTCCTGGTAGCTAGTTGTATGCATGAATCGTCCATATGACAAGGACGGATGGATGTGCCATGCTTGAAAGCGCCACGAAAAACCAACCTCTTCGGTCACGGCCGTTGTTACCAGGACCGATCAAACTACGAGACTCCTTCGTTGTTACCACTGGGATAGGACCCGTACTCTACCATTCGACAGCATCGCGACATCATCCGGACTCTCCAAGGCGTAAGAGACAAGGTGCTCGCCGAACGTCAGACCACGACCCTCAAATCAGATCGTCATCGCCCGCTCACGCTGCACGCCTCGCGTGATACCGTCCTCGGCGACCCTTGGCAGCACTCTTCCGGATCAGTGAGCGCAACAAAGTCCTTCCGACCTCGCCAACGGAAATAGCGCACTTAGCACATGCGGTAGGCGACACTTTAGTCTCATCTCGACGCGGTCAGGGTCCAGGATCAGTGTGTTGAGCTTGGTGATTGGCATACGTGAATAGCATCTCCTCTTTCCCGTTCGAGCCATTGCTTATGCTCACCCAGTCTTGCCCTCGATAATCGAAGCGGAGAGCAGACGGGAATCGATATCCTGCTTTGCTATTGAGCGAGATGCCCAGCATGGTGTCGAACGAGGAGATTCAGAGAGAGTACCAGACTCTGAGGTGGGTTTCTCTGTTCCTGCTGGAGAAACGAGTGCTGATTCAGCCCTTAGGAATCTTCGACGACGATCTGCATCGTCTCCGGGTCCCGGGGCGCTTCCCCTTGATCCTGATCTTCCCCCACCTTCGCCCTCGGCCGACATCTCGTCCTCGTCCAGCTACTCCTCCAACGACGACATCACTCTCGCGACACCCGACGGGCTCGATGCCGATGATCCCTCTGGCCTGTTCTGGGTGCCTGCGCACCTGCACCCCGAACTCGCCCCGGGGGAGTTTCGAGCGTTCCTCAAATCCCATACCCACCCGGACCCGGCGTCGGCGGACGGAGAAGAAGTGGCCGAGGCGCAGGGGATGGGCATGTCGCGCTCGCCCTCGATGCTCGGGCGGAATGCGAGCCAGCGGGGCGCGGGCGGACTGGGACGAAAGCGCTCCATGCTGTCGAAGCAGTATCATCCGAGAGCGGGCGACAAGGTTGAGGACGAGGCTCCTCCCGTCCCGCTGCTGAATAGGAGTTCGAGTAATCGAAGTAGCATCTATGGGGGTCGGACGGGCGAAAAGGGGCTCACGCTGGAGGACTTGCAAAAGCTGGAAATGCTCGCTGACGAGGCGGCGTTGAGCGACAATCCGACCAGCATGAGGACCATGCTGCGGAGGAGCTTGAGCATGAATGTTTCGCCTGGGAGTAAGTGGTCGAGAGAAATGTTTGGCTGAAGGTGGGGGCAGTGCTAACAAGTGACCCAGTTCTGGAAGATACCGAGTTCGTTGGAGACGATGCGGATGCCCCCATTATCCTCCCTCGCCCCGGCTCCATCCTGCGGCGTGCAGCGCGTACTAAGATCCGCAAAGCCGGTCTGACGGGAGATGGCGGTGGACATCGCTTCGCAGCCACTCGTAAAGGACGCATGACTGCCGCGCCCATGCACGAACAGTGGTCCGAGGACGCAGAGGACGATCTGGATCCCAACGATCCGCGCAACAGGAGTCTAGGAAGCGACGACAGCGACGAGCGTCGACGTTCAGGTGATCGGACGACCGGCGAGGGAAGCTCAGAGGGCCACGATGAGCGAGGCGAGCAGTTTTACGATGCCTCGCAACACTTGGACGAGCGAAGAGCATCGGACGATGCGTCAACCGACGAGGCGATTTTCGATGCGTACGCTCGCGACGGATCGAGGTCGAGCTCGATATCGTCTTCTGTGACGCCAAGTCGTTCGCCCAGTCCGGAATCTCCGTCGGAAAACCAGCACCTGGCACTGCCGCAACTTCCGCCCTTGCAGACGAGTGGTTCGGATTGGTTCAAGAGGGAAGAAGAAAAGACGCCAACGCAGGAGTTGACCGTCGACCCGATGATGGGATTGAGACGTCCATCACCTGGTACAGAGGGTGGTGATGCGACCCCGACCAGACCCCGATATCCGTCAGAAACCCAGGTGCCATCGCCGTCACCCTACGAGCTCCCTCCAGGGATGGCTCCTCCTGCGGTGCGATCCGTTGTTCCTCCTGGACTAGCACTGCAGCAGTCCAAGGAACAAGCTTTGACTCCCGTCGTCCTCGAGCGGACACCTCCGCCTAGGCCAGATTCGGCGCTGTCGAATCGGTCGACGGCGAGCAAAGA
Source organism: Tremellales sp. Uapishka_1 (assembly GCA_035521475.1). NCBI lineage: Eukaryota > Fungi > Basidiomycota > Tremellomycetes > Tremellales > Tremellales sp. Uapishka_1. The sequence continues at coordinate 13,094 of JASZXS010000127.1, read as the reverse complement.
AAAGGAAAAGGAGAAGGAGAAAGAGAAGAAGGGTGGATTCTTCTCCAAAAAGGAAAAGAAGGACAAGGAGCCAAAGGCCAAGAAGAGTTCGGTTGATTCGGGAAAGAAGGAAAAGGACAAGGATCGATTCTTGGGTTCGTTGTTTGGTGGGAAAAAGAAGACCGAAGAACCGGTCACGTTCTCTGCCGCTGGACCTGCCGCCGCGGCCGCTCTTCTTGGCTCATCCAAATCGGCAAAGTCACTCGGCGTCACGCCAGGTGCCTCGCCGACGTCTCCGGGCTTTTCCAACTTTTCGCGATACCCGATCCATGTGGAGCGCGCTGTTTACCGACTCAGTCACATCAAGTTGGCCAATGCCCGACGACCGCTCTACGAGCAAGTCTTGATTTCGAATCTGATGTTTTGGTACCTCGGCGTGATTGGCCGGAATGGGTCGGACGAAAAGAAGCCTGCAGAGGAGGAAAAGGAAACGAGAAAGGAGGAACCAAAGGTCGTGGCGAAAGGAACGCCGCCGACCGCTGTTGTCGCTGGCCAAGGTGTGAAACCGCCATCGGTGATTGTTGCTGAAGCCGTCCCCTCACCGAAAAAGTCTGGTCTGGTCAAACCCGAACGAAGCAGGACAAGGGGGAACGAGACGGCCGTCAGACCACCTCAGTATGGCATGCAGAACGCTCAGATGGACAAGGAACTACGGAATGGTTCGGTCAACTCTCCAACTCAGCAATATCAGCCACCGATCCAGCCGCAACCACAGTATACTCTTTCATCTCCTCAACATCCACAGCCCCCCTTTCAGCGATCGCCCTCAACCCCACCACCACAAGTAGCGCGAGCCTTGTCTCCTCCGGCACAAGGGCAGCCTCGCCCAAGTGCACCGGAATCGTACCCCCATCAACCGCATCCCCTCGTCCATCGTGAACTGCAAGGTCCACCTAGAGGCGTCCCCCACTCCTCATTCGGTCCTCCACCACCGCAACCTGCTCCGCGCCCTCAATCGCCCCACGACGATCCCCGCCAACGGACGATGTCGAATCCCAATCAAACGAATCATCCGGGACCACTATCGCCCAACAACCAGGGTATGCGGCGGGTCGTGACGGACGGTCATACTCAACCGTATCCGCCTCAGATGGCGAGCACCAATATGGGCAGGAGGGTCACTGACAGTCCCACGCCATCACCCTATCCTTCGCATCCTCGTCCTTCGCATGCTGGACCCCAGCCAGGTCAGGTCTTTCAGTATCCTGGCGCATCCGTTCAGCCTGGGCAGCCTTTCCCCTCGCGACCACCTCCGGGCCCACAGCCCGGTCAGATCTATCAACAAACCCCTCAACCCGGACAAGTGTTCCATCATCCACAATTCAGCCAACCCCGACCTCCTGCGGGTCCTCCACCACAGCGTCTGCCTCCAGGTGCAGGCCCGCCTTCTCAACAATGGAATCAATACGGATCGCCACCACCACCTACAGGCTACAATCCAAGAGGAGGTCCCTCGCCTCCCCAATCAGGCGGGTTCTACCAATCGTCCCGACCGCCGAATCCGCAGCCGGGTCAGCTGTTCAATCCGTATCCAGGTCAACCACCTCCAATACACCGGCATCCATCCCAAGAGGACGCATATGGAAGGAGACAACCGGTGCCGCCTCAGCCTTCACCTTACGGGACACCGCATCGATGAGCTTGTTTGGGGAACGATAGAATGGAGGAAGGATCCGGGGATCGGCTTCACCTGTGTAGCTTGACTGGTTAGACGGGCGTTGTTTTCGAGCGGTAGATGAGGCGATTTGAGGGAAAGTTCTCAGCATCGTAATCCGGGTCGCGGCAATGGGCTATTTGCATGACATGGATTTTTTCTTGCCGTTGAACCGGAGGGTTGTGTCATCTGATGATGTCGATTTGGACTAATGCGATCTTGCTGTGTCTATCGAATACCAGACCAAGCTCAGCGGTAGAATCAGCCATTGCCACATTGCGACTAACCCGATGACGTCAAGGTCAAGATCTGCCATTCTTTTCGTCCACCAACCACCATTCCCGACAACCTTTGCTCATCAACTCACATCCACCACAACAAGCATCACCATGTCTCTGTCCGGCTCCACTTCCGAATGCGAGTCCTCTCTCTGGTCCCCAGTGCATCAAGCTCACCTTCCGCGTCAGCCAACGCCAAGACCAATGACGGACAGTTGCGATACGACAATATCCAAGGACCCGACCCGACACCGTAAGTCCAGTCGTATCATCTCGTCGAGGTGTCTCCGGCTGATGGTTTCTTCTACCGTAGAGAGAACCCCGGAGGCGCAAGTAGATGCTTCTGCCCGCCCCGCTGTTGCTGACTTTCCCCTGCAGGTCTTTCCCGACTCTGCAGGACCTGCCGCCCCGACCGGTTCTGTGCCGGGCTCCGGAGCGCCGGATCACCATGGCGATGTGAGAGGCGTGTTTGGCAACGTGCGTATACATTTTCATCTTCTGTGTGTCACGCCTAACAACTGTTCGCAGCCCATGATGTTTCAACATGTCTTTCACGACCTCTCGGGAGCATTCTCCACTGCGATCCACGCAATCGAGGACGAAGCGGGCTCCGGCTTGGGATCCGTTGCCAAAGCGCTCATTAAAAAGCTCGAGGATATGCGAGGCGAGATTGACGATTTGAGGGCTGGCAAGAGCTTGCCCGAAGCAGAGGGCGGGGAGAAGAATGAACAGGTCGAGCGAGCGCAAGGGGACGGAGGAGGTTTGTACAAGGAATAAGAAGTCACAACTATAGAAGTATGCACCACCGGTTGTAAACGACTCATCGCTGCGACTGTATCGACACTGCATATTTTCTGTACTGCGTAGAATGTTGTGTCTATCTAAAACATAAAATGGAAATCATCACCATGCAAACCTCTCTGAAACGTTAAGGGGGAAATTTTGGTCTATAGTATAGCTACTTGGAAAGCGGAATGGGACCGGAATTTGGGGAGCGGATGCTCATTGGGAGGCGGTGAGTTGCGAGATGAGGTCTTGTCGGTCTTCCGCCGACAGCTGATCGAGGATTCGCCTGAATCCGGAAAAGACACCGTCTTGGTTGGTCGACCTAATGACATGTCTTGCGTCAGCTAAGCTCCAATTTGAGGGCCGTAATTGACTCACGCCCAAGAAACCAGCGAATCGGCACAGAACTCGTCTCGGACGGTCTGAACGAAAGCCTCAATGTTCTCGCCAGACTTCTCGATGAATGCAGCGACCTCGTTGTCCGCCTCCAACTCTTCCGGAACAAATTCTGAAAGCAGGGTCTTTCGTTCCGCATACGAGAGGTTTGGGTTGGCGAGAGCGAGCTTCTTCATGATTCGCTAGAAAAGATAAAGGGCGATCAGGATGATGCACCCCTTGAAGTGACAACCCAACTTACGACCTCGCTCAGCTTTCGTCTCAACGACCAATAGATGGCCCGTCTAGAGTTCTCCCAATCACAAGGGATGCAGTTGGCCTTTGCTTGCATTCGTCCACTTCGGTCATCTATGACATGACCATCAGTCGAGCTCCATATGTGCTTCAGTCAGCGACTCACGCAGATCCGCAAAGTCCAGCGCAACCGATTGATAAGCAGGCGCAAGATGTTTCTCCCTTGCTTCCAACTTCGTCGTCGCAGCCTGTTTCTCCTCGGCCGAAGCCTTCACATCGTCCACTGCAGCCTTGAGCTGAGCATATTCAGGATCGAGTCGAGCCATCGTAGCTTGAATCTTGGGCTTTCGGTATTTGACTGTGTACAGTATCAACTATCACTCCAAGAGAGACGTTTTCAATAATGAAACTCACCCTCAACGATACCCTCTGGCTCCAAGACCCCTCCTCTAGACTCGTTATCCACAAACATAGACATGTATTCCGGGTTTATGGAGGGATCCAAGACGACCCAAGCACCTCCTCGCAGTTCTCCGTTGGGGACCAAGTAGACAATGACGGGTTGCTTGTAACTGCTGAGCCCATCCACAATCTTTGCTCCTTCCTTCAAGATAGCTTGCGCCATGTCCGACATACCACCCGAGAAACCTCGGAAGTTGGCAAAGATCAAGAGAGGAAGACCTTCTCGGTTGGCATCTTCGATGGCAGTTGCCGTCTTTCGAGACGAATCAGGGAACCAAACTGTTCCGGCGAGCGAGACTTTCGATTCGGTCGAGTTCTCGTTGGCCGGGTCAGCGGGGTCGACACGTTCGATGGATCGAGTCTCGGCGGCGATGACGGCAACGGGGATACCGTTCATTCGTCCTCGACCAGTGACGATGGTTTGAGCCCATCCGCCTGAGTATCCAGCATCAGCATCGATCACCCAGAAGTAGCGTCTCATTAGCCTACCCATAGTCTCAAAGAACGATCCATTGTCCAAGATACCCGACTTCCAGGTAGCGACACCATCGACCTCCTCTGAGCAACCACACAAAAAGTTTCGAGGGTCGTACGCCGCCTTGGTAGGCTTCCAGTCGACCGATCTGTCCCAAGGATCACCAGTAGGAAGGATGGGGATCGCTCGGCCTCTTCGGTCTGATTGCGATACGTTAGGCCTTATTCATCCCTCGAGGAGGGCTTTACGCACCGGGAATGAACATCAAGTAGTTGACAATCTGCAAAGCACCGTCCAAATCACTGGCAGCGGTCAAGTGGGAGATACCGTTCTTGTACATGATCTGCCTTTCGTCAGTCGATAGTCCCCGCCAGACATTAGGCACTCACTTGAGGACCTCCCAACTGGATGTTACTCGTGTAGACCTCTTTACCCAAGACCTTGTTGATCGCCTGAGCACCTGTCAAGATGATAGGTTGTCCCTCGACCTGGACGACTCGCTGACCCAATCGTAAGAGGTACGCTCCGATACCGACTGATCGCGCAGTCACCATCGAGATTGTGAAGATGTCATCGTATGCTCGCGAAGTTTCACCCGCAATGAGACCGGAGCCCTTCAAACATTCGACACCGAGACCGTCCTTGAGACCGATGATGGCGTTGATCTTGTGCCTCCTTTCACCGTTGACCTCGATCTCGTCCGTGATCACCGAACCGGGACCGAGTGCGTTGAGTTTGTCCAGGTTCTCGGGCGAGAGGTAGAGGTAATCAAAGCCCTTTTCAGGTTTCGAAGGTTCTCTCCAGGCGACATCAAAGAGAGACATGACCTCTTCGGCGAGACCGATTCGAGCACCCGAGTTTGCCGACAAGTAGATTCTCGGCAGACCGTGCTTTCGCGCGTACTGGGTGGCTTTGTAGAAGTACTCGTCTTCGATGGGACCGAACGAACCGATCTGGTAGGTGATATCGTTCGAAACGACGACCACCTTTCGGCCCTTGTTATACTCGGGAGTCTTCATGGTGAAAACCCATGCGACCATACCACAAGTGTTCAGCCCTGGCAGTCGGACGACTTCCTGCAATTCCCCGTTCTCATCCAAGACCAGTTCGGCAGCAGTGAGAAGGTCGCTGGGAATCTTGATATGAGGCAAGAAGGTGGCTATCGATTTCCAAGCCTTCTCGACGGCCTGTCGGAAGAGATCCGGGAAGTCGTAAACGTAGGTCGTACCGATCACATGAGCCTGGTATCGTCGGGGCTGGAGGGACTCCTTGGTCGTGTACGGGAAGTTGACGGGCTGGAGGTGGAATTGCCCAATGTCGCCGATAGATTTAAGGATAGAAGCTCCCTTCTCGTTTGCAACTTCCTGGTATGCTTCGTACTTGACCACGAATCCAGAAACGTTCTCGATGAACGCTCGGATGGGAACAACGTTTCCTTCCTCGTCTTCAATCACGATTCGGATCTCGGCCTGAGTCACTCGCAGTCTCCACAGTCGCTTTCCGTGTCGTTCGATGAATCCAGCGAGCGCTTCTTGGACGTCGTCAAAGGTGACGTTCAAACTATAGACGCAGTTGACGGAGATGTGGTTGCAATCGGCCTGTCGATGCGTCGACGAGACGACCTCGAGCGTGTCAAGGATATCGCCGACCAGTCGGTCGAACTCAGAGATGAGGTATTCCGTCTGCTTCATCGCTCCGGACAATCGTCCAGGACGGAGGAGAGCTCGAACAAAGAATCGCACATCCGAAGTGTTTTCACGTCCGACGGCGTGGTAGACGTGGATCTGTCGGTTTGAAGACACCAGCGGCGTGATCTTGAAGTTGGACAATCTACCCAACTCCAACTGGTACGCCAGCGCAGGCTCGACGTTTCGGATCGCCTGCTCCTCCTTCCAGCTACCGTCGATCATCTCTCGCAGAGTAAAGTACCAGGGGTACTGGTCTTTTCTACAGACCACAAACGTGATTCTTCTGATTCCCTTGCCAGCGACATTTGACGCGTACTGATTGACCAGCGTGAGGAAGTGACCAATCAGGTCGTCGTTCTGGACGTCTTCGTCGTTGAAGAGTCGAAGGGCGACGTTCATAACATGGGGATGTCTGGCATCCTTGCCGTGCTTCTCGACAAAGTCGTTGTGGTTGAACGACGGGTACATGGCGAGGAGTTTGGGGAATCCTGCTTCGAGCTTGTCCAATTGACTGTAGGATGTCATCAACCCGAATCGCAGAGGTTCGACCTTGGAGCTGACAACATAGGTCAGATCCGACATCGATGCGATCCGAGTGAAATCCCTCGTAGAATCGACTCGGGGAGTCATAGGCTCGACGCTCGGACCGCCCAGCTTGAATCGCCAAGTGATAATATGGGGTTCACCACCTTGTTGGCCAGCCTCGTAGTCCAGATGCTGGACATTGTAGACCCGGTAAGCTCTTCGGACGTAAACTTCCAAAGCAGCGAGAGCAACCCAGGGGTCTTCGTGGTCAAAGAACGTGGTAAGCACGTCGTACACGGTGTATCGCGAGTCGGTAACCTCTTTGAGGACGTCGGAAGACGGCAATCGATGACCGGAGCCAGATTCGCCGTAGAACGACGTAGTGACGGCCGACTTTAGGATCTGCTCCATCTGGACCGATCTCTCCTCGTATGAGGGCAGGGACCCGACAATCAAGACTTCTCGGGCCTTGAGCGAGACCTTGCTGGTGGCTCTCGAATCGAGAGCCGCGAGTCGGCTAAGCGCCGTGTGTACTCGGGTCTCGGCATTGATCGAGGCACGCGGCGACTCCGTCTTGACGAGATCGAGCAGAGCGAGGACGAGCTTGGTCTTTGAGGCGACCTTCGAGTGCGAGAGGACGAGCTTGACAACGTCAGCCAGATCCTTGTTTTCGTCTCGCAGCCTCAAGACAGTGTTCTCCTGCGTGATTGTCGAGTCGGCGAAGGGTTCTTCGACATCGGCAAAGTAGCCCAGGAGATCGGCCCAGGTCTGCCACTCGTGGACTTTGAGACCTTCCGAGAACTGCTCAATCAGAACGTTCAGAGGAGAGATGGCCGCGATGACCTGCGCTCGCTCTTTTGGCAAGACGTTCTCCTCCACAAAGTAGTCGATCGTCCTCTTGAGCTTCAGCGAGGGGAATTCGAGCTTCTTCGCCCGGCACGAGTCGACAGCGGATCGGACTTCCTCTTCGAGCTTGGCGGGGATTCGGCCAGAGAGGGTGGAAAGGACTTCCTGGGCGTTGGAGTACGGAAGGTCGGTGTCTCGGAGAGAGCTCTCAACGATACGAAGCGCTGGGAGGACGATAGCAGAGTTGTCGAACCCGGCGAGGTTGTTGTAGAGAATCTCGAGGTTCTCTCGCAGCTTCTGATGTGGCTTGGTACCGTATCGGCCGTGCTTCAGCTCGAACGTGGGCAGGATACCCTCGAACGGCTTGGCGAACTTGACCTTGGTGGGATCATCCAGTGTCAGGATACCCAACAACTCTCCAGATGCAAGCGTCTGCCCAGGTTGCTTCATGAATTGAGCGATACCAGATTCACTGCACGTGACAGGCATGATCATCTTCATCACCTCAATTTCGGCATAAGCGTCGCCGGCATCGATATGGTCGCCCGAGTCGATGAGGTATCGGACCAATTTACCGGGAGAGGGAGATCGGAGTTGGGTAGGGTCCTGCTCGTCCTCGATGATGCATGTTTTGGAGTCGATGGAAAGGACCATAGCTCCGACCTCCTCTCTGAAGTAGACGGTATGCGAGGCACCTTCTAGCGTCATGAGAAGACCTCCATCGGAGAGAGTTCGGCTTCCGGCAACAATTCGACCTCCGTTGAGGTAGAGGGTGAAGGAGTTGGGCGAGGACTTGGCCATGGCGAAAGAATATCGGACATTCTCGTAGATGAACTCGGTCTTGAAGAAAGTTTGCAGCGTGTCTTTCGACGGCACTTGTCCCTTGTCGAGAACAGATGTGTACTTCGCCATGGAGGCATCGTAAGCGATGTGAGCCTTGACCACCGCTCCACACACAACCGCGACAACGGGGTCGGGTCGTTCCGAGGTCATTCCCTCGGCGATCAGCCCGTCGAGCCATTGAGTGGTGAGGGTGTTGTTTTCGAACTCGGGCTTTTCCAGCAGCTTGATGAGATACTCGACCGTTGTTCTGAATTCTCCTCTGATGCTTAACTCCTTGAGAGCGACCACCATCGACTTCCTAGCCTCGCTTCGTTCCATGCCGTAGGCAAAGATATGACCGAACTGAGAATCGGCATATTCGTGAAGACCTCCCGCGGACGATACCGAAAAGTATCCCCAGACGTTCGAGTTGGATCGGAAATTGAGCTCGGTGAGGTTACCGGACGACGGCTTGAAACCAGCATCTGGGTTCTCTCCCGTGATTCGACAGGCGATGACGTGACCCTTGGGTTTGGGTTTTCGCTGCGTGTTGACGGACTCTGGCTTGTCGCCATCAAAATCGATCTCGGTGGAGCCGTGGGGGTCCATGCCGTAAAGGGTTCTGATGTCTCGAATCTTGTGAAGAGGGATACCCATAGCGATTTGAAGCTGTATCGAGGGGATGTTGCAACCAGACACCATCTCGGTAGTGGGATGCTCCACTTGGAGACGGGGGTTGAGCTCGAGGAAGAAGAACGAATCGTCCGAGTGAGAGTAAAGGTACTCGACGGTACCGGCAGAGACGTATCCGACGAGTTTCGCCAATCGGACAGCTGCTTTCTCCATCTCTTCGAACTTTTCCGGTCGCGCGATGGTGACGGGAGCCTCTTCGATGATCTTTTGATGTCGTCGCTGGACGGAACAATCTCGACCAAATAGGGAGATGGCGTTACCGTACTGATCGGCAATGAGTTGGACCTCGAGATGTCGAGCTGAGCCAGCGAGCTTCATGATGAAGATGGGGGATCCTAGAATGGAAAGTCAGTACAATACGATCCCTGCTTGACCATTTTGACTCACCGGGAACTTCACTGGCGACCGCCTGGAAAGCAGTCTTGAACTTTTCGGGATCGTCCACCATGCGGATACCCTTTCCACCGCCTCCCTCACTAGCCTTGATCATAATGGGGTATCCAATCTCTTCGGCCTTCTGTATTCCTTCTTGCCAATCATGCACACAAGCATCGTTGTAAGCCTTGTCGGGGACGGTAACGTATCCCTGGGGCGAGAGCATGGTGTCGGAGATCCCGGTACCGGACCACGGCATACATGGCACTTTGGCGTGCTGAGCGACGATGGTGGAAGAGATCTTGTCTCCAAGGGACCTCATTGCTGATCCAGGAGGACCGATGAAGACGATTTTGGATTTAGCCAGAGTCTCTGGTAATCGTGGATTCTCGGATGCGTGACCCCTATAGCCGAGATGAGTTGTAGTTCTTCCATATCTGAGACTATAGAAAACATACCATCCGGCCCAGACGGCGTGGACACCGGCTCTCTCGGCAACGTCGACAATGAAGTCGACATTGGCGTAATTGTTATTGTTAGACCCTCCTGGTACCTCGACGTATCTGTCGGCCATCCGGATATATTCCGCGTTGATTCGCAGATCTTCTGGGGTAGCCATGACCGTGAACTCGATCTGACGATCGGATCCAAAGGTCTCGTAGGACCATTTTCGAATGGATCTGATTTCCTTGACGGCAGCGATACCGTTGTTCGCGATGAGGACCTGTTGGGTGGAAGGAAGATGTGGGCCAGATTCGGCGGGCGGCAAAGGGATTGGGGAATGTGGAGGTTGATCAGAATTTGGGGAAAGCCAGGTCAGCGATTGCAAAGGGGGAATGGGAGTCAGAGTAGCGGACCACTGACCTTGGTGATAACGGTGTGACCTCCTTGCGCCTTTACAAAGTCTGTGACTCGTCCCGCTGGAGCAATTTCGACAGCATTGGCACCTGTGTTGTCGCGAGTGTGGTGGAGGTAGTGAGGGTGTGGGGCGAGGGGGCAACGGAGATGGAAGCGAAGCAGCGTGTAGCATTAGGGTGGAGGAAAGCATGAGAGAAGGTGTATATCCATTAGCCAGCTGATCGATGTAATACCACGCCCACCGAGCTGCCTCGCACCGGTCCGACGAGCTCCCCAGCTGTCCGAGCTCGCCGACCTATTCAACCAAAAGACGACGACTTACCGATAAACTGCTGGACCTTGGAATGGTCATACTGGTCTGCGTGGCCGTTGACCGAAGCACCGTTTGGTGTGGCCGCAGCCATGATTGCTTGAGGGAGGAGTTGAGGAAGGGGTCGGGGTGAAGGTGGTTGTAACTGTCCAAAATAGTGGCTCCTAGCTCAATCAAGAGAGGACGGCGTATGCGTAGGTATGGCTCTGACCCGATATCGTCCGAGCCAGTGGGATAGATGTGATAAGAGGGGGAATGTGAGAATGGGGAAGGAGGACTGATTGAATGGTCTCTGGCGGTGACTATCTATGCCGCTCTCCATCATTTGGGGAATTCACTGCCGATACCCCACAGCAGAGAGCATCGATAGTTCTGCATCCGGTCTCGCACACGTCATGATTTGTTGTTCCTCTCGGCCCCGCGCCGATAGTGCCGGTCCATGCAATCTAGGAGATTTCTAAACCTAGCACGGCAGGCCTTGTTCATTGCGCAACGCTCTCGAGGACACAGATGGCCCCCTCGAAGGATCCCATAGATCTCCTCCAAGTACCAAATCAACTATCGCAGACGCAAGTATGGGTCTCTGGCGGAGCGGTTCGATTCACTGACCGCGCCCTCCGCTGCAGATTAGACGGACACTCTGGCCCCGTCAACGTCGTACGCTACAACCACGGCGCAAAGTATTGTCTGTCCGGCTCGACCGACCGTTCTATCCGTCTATGGAACCCCTCTACCGGGAAGGAGATCAAATGCTACAGCGGCCACGGGCACGAGGTATTAGCTCTCGACATGTAGGTCCAGCGGAAATAAAGCTCCTCCAGCTGACGGTCATACGTGATGAAAGCGCACACGATAATGCCAAATTCGCGAGCTGCGGAGGCGACAAGCTCGTCTTTGTGTGGGACGTCGCGTCCGGGACCGTCATTCGTCGTCTGCAAGGCCACTTTGGCAAGATCCACGCCGTCGCATTCAACAAAGATTCCTCGGTCCTCGCGAGCGGTCAGTCGCTGGGCCCGATGAAAAAGGGAGGGAATGGATGATGGGCTGACCTCGTTGACAGGAAGTTTCGACGCCAAGGTCATGCTGTGGGACATGAGGTGAGACATCCTATTGTATACTTTCCTCTTGGCGAAGCTGAACATCCTGACAATAGAGCCATCTCAAAGACCCCGATACAGACCCTGACAGAGGCCACCAACTCCATTACGACACTGACAATACCCACCACCTTGCCGGAGATCATCACGGGCAGCTCCGACGGTCATATCCGTTCGTACGACTTGCGCATGGGCAAAATGACCGAAGATCTTGTTGGAGGTAAGTCGGTATTGCTGTAGAGTTCGTTAAGCTCGACCCACCTCTTTCCCTCATCACCTCATGGCCTCTGTTCATCGCCGGTCTTCTCTCTCCACTTTTCCTTCATCCGCTTTCCGCCTCCTTTCCGCTGCTTTCTTTGACTTGCCTACTCTACTTTCTCTAACGGCCGGACTGCTTTCTGCATCCCTCTCCTCTAGTCTCCCTTTGCATTTCCCTGAGCCCCTTTGCATCCGTTCCCCTTCCATGCACTCCTTTGCCCTCCTCCGCCGACTCCTGACACCCCGCAGCCGCAATCTCCAGCATCACCCCCTCACCCACCTCGCCCAAAGACACCCTTCTCGTCTCGTCACTCGACGGCAATATCCGCATATTCGACCGCTCGAACGGCCAGGTCCTTCAGACGTTCGCCGGCCATACAGCTACAACGGTCCGTTCCAAATCGACCTTCAACTACGGCGAGGGCGTCGTCCTGAGCGGGGACGAAGGCGGCCGCTTATGGAGCTGGAACGTGCTAGACGTGAGTTTTTCCATCAGAGGCACAATTCAAACCGGAGGACAACGCTGAAGACGCGAAATCTTCAAGGGGAAACCGCTCAACGCCAATCCAGAGGCGATACATAAAAAGGCAATCACCTCGGTGGAAAGCCATCCGAGCGGGAACGAGCTTTTGACGTCGAGTACGGGTACGTCTTTTTCCCCACCTGATCGAAACCTCGAGCTCACGACGACTTAAGATGGCACCATCAAAGTGTGGTGTAGGCCAAAAAGCAGCACAGAAGTAGCGTGACGTGATCAGGATATGCATGACAATCTTAATGACGCCAAGACGATCTTCCTTTACTCACGCCAAGGCCAAGGAACAGATCCCACAGATAGTGCTACTCAATACCTTCTAGGCGGTGGTCCGTTACCTCTCGGAGCATACGGGTTCGGGTTCTGGTTATATGGTCCACGGCCGCCGAGCCCGCCGGATCCACCGTACCCGCCATAACCCTGCTGAGGCGGCGGAGGGGGTTGCGCGGCGTACGGGTTTGAAGGGGGCGCACCGTAAGTCGGACGAGGTTGGTAAGCGCCATATGGGTTGGGTGGAGACGGGGCATTGTACGCCGAGTACGCCGTCGCGCCGTACGGGTTTGATGGAGGAGCAGAATACGGATTCCGACCATAACTTGCGACCGGAGGCGCGTAACCGTACGGAGGGGCCGAGGGTGCTTGCGAGTGGCTGCCGTACGACGAGGAACCATGGTTCGAATTGGGCTGATATCCCCTTGGAGGCAGGTTGGACGGTCTCGACATGCCCGGTCCACCTCCTCCGCCGCGTTGGCGGTCACCGCCC